>QLTV01002579.1:570739-590333 GCA_003457575.1 Thermophis baileyi
TAGCAGTGTTCCAATATCTCAGGGGTTGCCACAAAGAAGAGGGAGTCAAGCTATTCTCCAAAGCTCCTGAGGGTAAGACAAGAAGCAATGGGTGGAAACTAATCAAGGAGAGAAGCAACCTAGAACTAAGGAGAAATTTCCTGACAGTTAGAACAATTAATCAGTGGAACAACTTGCCTCCAGAAGTTGTGAATGCTCCAACACTGGAAGTTTTTAAGAAGATATTGGATAACCGTTTGTCTGAAGTGGTGTAGGGTTTCCTACCTAAGCAGGGGGTTGGACTAGAAGACCTCCAAGGTCCCTTCCAACTCTATTGTTCTGTTTCTGTTTCTTCCTGCCTCCATCCAGCTCGGGATTGTACAGTCTGGGAAAGCTCTGTGTTGCCAAAACTTCTATCTACTGATTCTCCAGATGCACATTCCATCAGATCTGATCCACCTAGTGACATTGCTTGAAAAACTTTTTAATTACTACCATTTGGAGGATACTGCTGTTCCATGTAGGCTTTATGACTTAAACAACAGACCAGGTTCCCTTTCCCAGTCCTTTTACTTATTTATTTATAAAATTTATGGGCCGCCCATCTTACTTCAAAGTAACTTTTTCCTTTTTAACTTTCAAGCTGCTGAACATTTCTAGAAATCGCAGTGTGCCCTGCTGATTTTGTAATGCTTTCGTTATTCTCAGTAAAGAGATCGCTCAATGTAAATTTTACGTTATTTCTTAAACACTAATGCGTCTGCCTTTGCTTTTTAATAATTCACCCATCTTCCATTATCTGTAATTCTGTCCGTTTGTTTGGCTAAGATAGTCATTGGCTACCCATGAGCAAAACTTCTCTAGAGTGATGTACACATTTAAAACCATTTTAAAAAGAAGAAATCACAGTGGGAACAGTGGGAAAGCATAAATGCATGCTCAATAAAATGCCCATTTCCAAAGAAGAGGCTTTTCATTAGAGGATAAGCATGGCTTCCTTTCATTTTTGCAAGTTGTAATAGAATGCAATGACCATAAATCTTTCTTCTTTTCCTAACTAGCAGATTACAGTAGACTGCCTACTCCGTCCCATGAAATGATATATTTATGCTCACCAGAAAAGCTATTTTAACTGAGACAACAGTGCAAAACAAAGAAACCAGTTTGGTGTATTGTAATGGTTAGGGTGCTATAATAGAAAATGGGACACTGGGAGTTTTAGTTCTTTCTTAAGCACAAAAGCTGGCTGGGTGACTTTGGGCCGTCTGGTTTCTCTCAGTCCAACCCTCTTCACGAGATGGGCGCCTTATGTAATATGCCTTGAATTGTACCAAATAAATCTGTTATTGAATAAGAAAACATTTTACTTTTGCATATTTTAATGGAACAATATATTCTGTGCTTTCTTGGAAATTATATTTTCACTGGTTCAGGAGTACACAAAAAAATGGAATAGAGCAACATTTGTACCCACTGATGTAGGTACACACAGACATTCTGAGTTAGCGGGTTTTCTCCCATGGTGCAGTCTTAAGTTTTTGGTTAGTGATGTGGGCGGGGCCAACCGTTCAAGCAAAGCCATCAGGTAGGTTGTTTCTTGCTGACCAACATGTTATCCTTTTTGTGAGATGTGCAGCTATACAAATGTTCTAAATAAATAAATAAATAAATATTCAAAAATGAATTTAAAAAATGCTACCCGAATCATTTTCATGCATTTCACATTCAGCCTGAGCTGCTTTGGTTTTCATGTGGCTTTTTAATTAAGCCTCTTAAGTCTTGATTTGATGAGAGTCGTGAATGGCCTGGAGCAGGGGTGGGTTCTAATTTACCTCGATGCCGGTTCGCTTTCTCCCACGCCTCGTGGGCGCGCCTCGTAGGCGCGCCTCGTGGGCGCGCCTCAGCACACGCGCACTTTGCGCGCATATGCATTGCTGAAAAATCCGAAATTCTCCCCCCAAAAAAGCCAAAAACAAGATAGCGATGCATGCGCAGTGCCGGAAACTCAGCTTCTGCGCATGCGCAGAAGGAAAAAAACCCAGAAAAAAAAAAAAAAACCCGAAAAAAAAAACACAAAAAAAAAATTACCCCAAAAAAAAAAACAAAAAAAAAAAAAAAAAAAGAAAAAGAAAAGAAAAGCCGAAAACAAGATGGTGACGCATGCGCAGTGCCGGAAACTCAGCTTCTGCACATGCGCAGAAGAAAAAAAAACCAGGAAATTTTTTTTTAAAAAAATTCAAAAAAAAAGTCAGCGGCGCTCACGGACCAGCACCGACAGAACCGGTTCTGTGACGTCGCAGTGACATCACCAGCGGGTTGCTACCGGTTCAGCCGAACGGGTCATAACCGGGAGAAACCCACCTCTGGCCTGGAGATTGATTTACTTTAGGGATTTGTGTCCCATCTTTCTACCTGAAAAGGGTGATGTATAAAAATAAGCATTTCTTTTTTTTTAACACACTTTAAAAAATACAATTCAAAGGAATTGTATAAAGAACATATAAAGCCAAACATTCGTTCATATGGACTGGTTTCAATTATTATCAGAAAGAAAAAAAAAACTTAAAGGGATCAAGTCTTGATAATCTTTCTAAACAAGAATGAAGATACAATATAATGCCCAAGGAAGCCTTTACTTTGAACATTTTGGTCACTTCTTAGTATGGTGCTATTAATCCTGGTTTCAGAACCAGTTTGGTGCAGTGGTTAAAGGCAGTAGCCTTGGAACTGGGAGACTGTGAGTTTGGTCCCACTATAGGCACAAAACCAGCTAGGTGGCCTTGGGCCAGTCACTTTCTCTCAGCCCTGGGAAGCAGGCAAGGGCAAACCATTTCTGAAAATGTCTATGGAGATTCTCAGTCATCCAGGTCATGGTTGTCCCAAAGGTGCTTTTTTCAAGAGGCAACTGGACTTTCTGGTTTTTCTTTGAAGACGTTTCGCTTCTCATCCAAGAAGCTTCTTCAGCTCTGACTGGATGGTGTGGTCAGAGTCAGAGCTGAAGAAGCTTCTTGGGTGAGAAGTGAAACGTTTTCAAAGAAAAACCAGAAAGTCCAGTTGCCTCTTGAAAAAAGCACTTTTGGGACATTTCTGAAAATCTTGCCCAGAAAACCGCAGGGACAATCCAGGCAATCATCAGGAGCAAGATTGATCTGAAATCACAAATAAAACAAACAGATTCCTAGTTTAGATGCAAAATGGAGTTAGTGCTGATACCGCGACTGCCAAAACAGCACAACAGCAATAGTAGTCATACATAAATAATATGGTAAGTGGATGATAAATAATCCATTCCCCAAAACACATATGCCACGCCAAAGTAAAATAAATAAATACAGTAAAGGACAATACAATACAATAATAATAAAAAGGAAAAAAAAACAGCTTTCTCGAGAGCCCCAATCAATTCTGCTAGAGCAAATTGACCCCCAGAAGGGCTGGTGAACAGTGGCTACTAGATTTAGTTAGTGTTTAGAGGCTCAGATGGATAGCAGCTGCAACCAGAAAGCTCCAGTGTAAAAGCAGGATTTCTTTGATAGAGTATTGATTTTCCTCCATGTGCCCATAAACCAGCAGCACATTGGATGTCCGGGGGAGGGGGGGGGAGGAAAAAAAATCTTTCTATATAAAATTAATTCGGAGATCAAAGCCTGCGTGCCACTTCGCTTTCCCTACCTCTGTCCAGCTATGGAATTCATCTGTGAAGAAAGGAAGGAATAGAATAGAAAGAATAGAAGAATAAAAACCAGACGAGGTGAGAAGGAGCTTTGGGTTTGGGGGGGGGGAGGCATTTTGCATTGTATCCCCCATTTTTAATTACATTCTTCCCCTAGTTTGACAAAAGCAAAAGAGACAAAGCTGAGTCCATTACATCAGGAGCACGTGTGGTGTAGTGGTGAAGGTGTTGGACTAGGCCTGGGTTCAAGTCCCTGCTAGCCACAAAAATTCCCTTGGTGATTTTGAGCCAGTCATTCTCTGTTGGCTCAAGGTAATCCCAAGAGTGTTATTCCCAAAATGAGAGGAAGGAATGCTCAGCTTCTAGATGCAAATGGTGGGATATAAATTTAATAAAGCACAAATTAGATCACAGTTGTGGGCAGGGCTGGAATTGTCAGTCTTATTTCATTTGAGTCAAGGGAGGGGCTTTAAGGAGCAAAATGGGGGCTTTACACACTTATGTGGCAAAATAAAATAAAAATCATGAAACTGCAAATCAGATGTTTTTTTTTTTTTAACCAGGTTTGGTCAGAGGAGCTCTCTGGGCTATAAAAATGGGAATTGGGGTGACAAATGTCTACCATAGATCTGAGCTCCCCCTCCCCTCCCATAGCAGCTCCCTTCCCATGTCTAGAAGGATGACGTTTAGCTGAAGATTGTATCTTGAGCAACTTCAGCTGAAATTATGACGGTGGAGTAGAATATGGGGAAGACAGATACAATAAGAGGAGGTTAGGTGCTTCAGAGAACATCACCAAAGAAATTTGACTCTCAGGATGAGCAAGGTGAGTCTAACTGGACCAGGTTCATGATTGTCCAGGCAAGGTAATTTCAAATATCAAGATGCAAATGTTGGACTTAAAGAGTGAGTATGCCACTACACAGTTCAAAACTGGAAACAATATATTTTTTTTCTAGAAGGAACTGCATTTCCTCAGAGACACACCTTCAGGAGCTTATGTTGGCAGTGAGTAGGCCAGAGCCCTCCTTTTTCTTTTGAAACCATCAAACCATCACATTTTTAACCTCTCTTTCTAAAAATGTTTTGAAAGATGCAAAAGTCCAACACCCTCCTCTTCTATCCATTATTTATCTTTTCTTTTGTTTTTCCTGTCTTCTCTTCATTTCATCCCCTCTGTTAATCTACTTTACCTCCCATCTTTAACGACTTGCCACCTCATCATATTTCTCTGAACTGCAACAGTTCAGCTGTTGCCAAAATGAAAATTAGACCGAGACCATGAGACAGGAAACAGCATCTGTGAAATCAGCAATAAGGACAGATGAAGTGAAGTATTTACAGTAGTTTTCTTAGCTGCGGCTCATACTTAGCCTGTTTTTCTGCCTCTTTGTAAGTCAGCTTCTACTTTTGATGTTTCAACATAACATAATGAATGATTGAGGAGGGATTTTCTTTTCTTTCTTTCTTTCTTTCTTTCTTTCTTTCTTTCTTTCTTTCTTTCTTTCTTTCTTTCTTTCTTTTTTCCTTTCTTTCTTTCTTTCTTTCTTTCTTTCTTTCTTTCTTTCTTTCTTTCTTTCTTTCTTTCTTTCTTTCTTTCTTTCTTTCTTTCTCTCTCTCTCTCTTTCCTTCCTTCCTTCCTTCCTTCCTTCCTTCCTTCCTTCCTTCCTTCCTTCCTTCCTTCCTTCCTTCCTTCCTTCCTTCTTCTTTCATTTATAGCAGAACAATTGCATTACAAATTTTTACAGCAAAATCATGACATTATGAATAAAATCACAGACAAAGTGTTTACTCTAATAGAAATGGGAAACTCAGCACCAGTTAGGAAATAATTCATTTCTAGTCATCCAACTGCCCTGAACAAAAACCACTGTGGTTTCACAAGTAGGAAACTTTTAATTAAAAATATAATAGTATCTAGAAAAACTTCAGTTATAGTTTGACTAGTTACACTTGGCAGGTTAGTAGTGCAACTGCAGTCTATAAAACACTTATTATACAGTACATCCATTCTAAAAAAAAGCATGGAATGTTTGCAGAAGAATGAAACTATATGACAATGATGTCATCTGGAATACACAGTGAATTAATATAGGATACCAATTACCAAGAAATATATAATTATGCAGAACATACCCTCTTAGTTTCCTTTGTTACAGTGTTTATTTCAGCTGCATGCTGCTTTTAGTGTTCAGCAATCCTTGTGCCAAAGTTTCTCTTTTAAATAATTGTGAAAAAAAATGCTAGGATATTTTTCTTGGATTTTTGTAGTATTGAAGGATATTGTCTTAGGTACATTTGAAAGGAGGGAATATGGGGGTCGCATTTATAATGAAGGAGTACGAGGGAGGCAATCTTCTCAATCACAAGTATAGGAAAGAATTAAGATGTTCATTTATTTATTAGTTCCCTATTAGGCACCTATTTCAAGTGGTCTTTTAAGAAAATAATTTGCTTGCATGAAGTTTTACTTCCTTGCATGAATCATTTGGCAAAGTGCTATGTTTGGTTTTTTTGCCATTATTTATTAATTAATGGGGTCACCAATAAATGCTTTGCAAACAAATCTGTGGGTTAGCTTATACTGTGTGTTGGCACAGAGATGAAACAGCATATACCCATAATATGCTCTGTGCAGTTTTCATGTTCCATCCAACAGCCTATCTAACACATTTGATCCAGACGATTGCTTGGTCCACTGCCAATATGGGACACTCACTGCTTCTGAGCCCAGAAATGGCTGACGATGCCCCCAATGTCCATATTCTCCTGGTTTCGCCATCTCAGCTGCCTTAAGCCCTTCACAGTGAATAATCTCTGGTACATATCCTTCCATTCTAGAAGCAGATGCAGCTCTGATTGGTTGCAGTATCTGGTCCACCCTTTCTCCTTCAGTGCTGACTGGCTGATTGCTGATTGGCTCCTGTGTGAACCAATCAACCAGTACCCTCCAGAGCTGCCAAGTAGCTATTTTCTCCACTGGTGGGCAGCTACCATTTTTAAAAATAGTTTTGCAGTTGATCCCACAATGGTTGTTAAATCAAGAAACTGTCCCAGAAGTTGGCACTCCATTCACCCCTAACTTTTCCCTATGGACAGTTTTCAGTTTCTGCCCAAGCTCGGTGAAGCAAGCTCCCTTTGCTTTCCTAACCCCTCCCAACAGAAATACAAAGCTCCCCTTCTCTTTATTTTTTAAAATAACTTTATTTTGCAACAACAGGAACATCGTTTCTTTATTTCTACAAAGTTGTGCTATCGATTCCTCCTCCTCTTTCCACGACCCAGCTGAGAAGCAAGAATGAAAGAACAATTGCTCTCTACTGCTTTGATTACAGCAGGACGAGAGCAAAAATGGTACCATAAAGACCTGGGGTGCTACAGGAGAATCTGCCTTAATTCAGTTGAGACAATGTGGGAAGAGGGTTATGCAAACATCTGGTAATGTGCATGCAAACATCTGGAAAAACAAAGGAAAGATGAGGACTAGTGAGGAGGGAACAATCCAAAGAGATACTGGTAGATTGGCTCACACAAAAACCAGCAGTCAGTGAGGCTTAAATTTTCTTCAGTTGTGGGGTAGCCATAATTTAGACTGAGCACCAGTCTGGCTCTATTGCCCATCCCCTGCAAACCAGACCAGAATTTGTAAAGTTGGCTTTAGAAACAGCCTGGAACAATACAAGATACAGGTAGTCCTTGATTTATAATCATTCATTTAGTTACCAAAGTTTCAACAATACTTAAAAAAGTGACTTATGGCTTTTTTTCACACATACGACTGTTGAAGCCTCCCCTTGATCACGTGATCAAAATTAAGATGCTTGGCAACTGTCATGTATTTATGACGGTTGCAGTGCCCCGGGGTCATGGGATCACCTTTTGAAACCTTCTGATCAGCGAAGTCAATGGGGAAGCCAGATTCACTTAACAACTGTGTTACTAACTTAACAACTGCAGTGATTCACTTATTGAATTGTGGCAGGAAAGGTCGTAAAATGGGGCAAAACTCAACTATTTTGCTTAGCAATAGAAATTTTGGGCTCAATTATGGTCGTAACTCAAGGATTTACCTGTACAAGCAACTTAAGCTGCAGTTCCGAACTATTCTAACTTGAAAATGTTCATTTGTTTTATCTGGCTAGTAGCTAGGATTGGTTTGAAGGGGGAAAACCCCCACATGACTTCTCCCCCTAATTTTTTTCTAGCTAAAAGAAAATGCCCAGGCCCTCTAATTCTTTGGCTCCTCCCCCACCCCAAATTTGGGGCTAATTATATATCCTGTCTTTATCTGTGGTTGTCTCATTTTGTAATTGTCAAAATATATGTGTCTATATATGCATACTCCTTAAAGAGCCATGCTTTTCTTGCGCCACAAAACCTCTGAAGGAGCTCTTTAGAAATTCATAAAATCCAGGTGAGTGATCCCCACAGTAAGGATAAGTCATCCTGCCCCTGGATCCTCCATGACCACATGTCTGAAGCTTGTTTAGTTCTATTCTCTTTTTCCTTTCTCTAATAAGACTAAGTTTGGGGAAGTTTTCACATCTCCAATGAAAGAACCCCTTATCTTTCCATCTTCATTGTTGCCACTAACAGAGAAAAATGGGAAGGCTGACTTCTCTGCGTAGTCCAGGGGTGGCTGTTGGGGACAACATAGCAGTTTTCCATCATTTGAAAGTAAACCTTTTGATAGATTAATGCTTGTGCATCATTTGCCATTTAGGACGCAATTATTATTATTATTTATTTATATCCCATATTTATATCTTTGTTATTATTTTTAGAATAGAATAGAATAGAATAGAATAGAATAGAATAGAATAGAATAGAATAGAATAGAATAGAATAGAATAGAATAGAATAGAATAGAATTCTTTATTGGCCAAGTGTGGACACACAAGGAATTTGTCTTTGGTGCATATGCTCTCAGTGTACATAAAAGGACAAGATACATTCGTCAAGAATCATAAGGTACAACACCTAATGATGGTCATAGGGTACAAAGAAGCAATCAGAAAACAATCAGTATCAATAAAAATCGTAAGGATACAAGCAACAAGTTACAGTCCTGCAGTCATAAGTGGGAGGAGATGGGTGATAGGAACAATGAGAAGACTGATAGTAATAGTAATGCAGCCTTAGTGAATAGTTTGACAGTTGGTTGGTGTGCAGTGCTCTATAGCGTCGTTTTGAGGGTAGGAGTTGAAACAATTTATGTCCAGGATGCGAGGGGTCAGTAAATAACTCAAGACAGCCAACATACCTAATATTCCTTCCTCCTCCTTTCCCCCCCACAACAACAACCCTGTGAGGTGGTTTGGGCTGAGAGAGAATGATTGGCCCAAAGGCACCCAGGCAGCTTTCATCTGTAAGACAAGACTAGAACTCACCGTTTCCTAGTTTCTAGTCTGGTGTCTTAACCACTAGACCCGTGATGGCGAACCTATGGCACGCATGCCACAGGTAGCACGCAGAGCCCTCTCTGCGGGCATGCGAGCTGTTGCCCAGCTCAGCTCCACCGTGCATGCGCGTGCGCCTCCCGCTGGCCAGCTGATTTTCGGGTATCTGCTGCGTATGCGTGGAGGGCAGGGCGCATGCGTGAGATGCACGCGCATGCCTGGGGGTGGGGGGGGTCGCACGCATATGCACGGCAGATACCTGAAAATCACACACCCCCGCAGCCCGTTTTAGGTCCCAGGAGGCTACAGGGAGGCCTGCTAGGCCCAAAACGGGGCGGGGGGGGCGTGTGCACATGCGTGGGGGGTGGGAGGAGCGCGGGGGGGCGCATGCGCGTGCATGTGGATTACGGGGGGTCGTGCACGCATGCACGGGAGGCAGGGTGCATGAGGGGTGTCACGCGCGCATTGCATTATGGGTGCCGGGTTGTGCGCACGCGTTTTCGGCACACGACGAGAAAAAGGTTAGCCATCACTGCACTAGACCAAACTGGCTCTCTTGTAGCAATTGTCTGAAAAGTTGGTATTCTTATTCTTTTCCAAAGAGCAGGAAAAAGGCCCAGAGCTATCTTTACAGGCTGCTTTTGACCAGCTAGGATTGTCAATATTTGTACTGGCTCAGCTGAAATGCCTTTTACAGCAAACAGACCCTGAGCAGCTGAACTTTCTTCCCACCCTCACTTTGTCCCCATGCCAAGAAAGCTTTATCTTCTTCACTTTTCTGCCTCTGCTCTTGTAAAAGGAAACAGTCCTAGCCATTTCCTTTTTCCCCTCCCCTTTCCTTGGTTACCACAATTCCCTGTCTGTACATTGGAGTGGGGCAATATATTTTCTTTTTTTATTAAGCATCTATATACCGCAGTATTTAGAACAATATTGTAAATTTTTCTTTGTCCATCAAAAATGCACCCAACCTGGCTTAGAAGAAAGAAGTGATCCGTGAATGACAGGATGAATGTTTTGAGTTTGTAAATCTCCATCTGTGAGATTCCTCCCCCCCCCGAACTTGGGGAGGGAGGGGTAAATATGTAAATCTTGGATAGATTTATTGGAAGGAGGGTAAGAAAGCACACAAAGATATAATAGCATCAGTGAGACATTGTTGGCTGCTGTGTCAAACTTTGGCACCCGTATTTTCTTTGAAACAGATGTTAGGGGGAAAAAATCTGAACTGCAGAAGGAACAGTTGAAGAATGATTTGAGGGCTTGGAAAAAGCCAGGCTGTAATGGGATCACGGGATCACAGTCCTTTCAGCTTGTCAAAGAAGTGACATGATTGCTACGTGTAATTTACCTTTATGAGGAGTGTGTGGTGGATGCTGGATGCCTTTTAGAAGAGGGCAAAAATATAGCGCTATATCACACAGGGCCTCGTGTTAAAGTTGGAGAAACTATCATGTTTCTGACGAGGAGGATGACTGAGCACAGAGGCAGACTGTCCAAAGTGGCATCTTCACTTTCACGTCCCATCAAACAGAGCAAATCGGAAGCAACTGGCAGGAGGCCAACCGAAACACCCAAAGTCTCAGTATCCTCGCAACGTTTCTATAGACTCGGGCAAAAACCACCTAGCACTGTGTGGGGGTATCCCTTGCGACCTGAATTCTGGCTCATCCTAGCTCTTACCTTCCCACGATAACCATGTAAATGTAGTCCTCGACTTACAACAGTTCATTTAGTGACCGTTCGAAGTTACAACAGCACTGAAAAAAGTGACTTATTGTTGTGGCTTGCCCAAGCAGCTGCTCATGGATCCGGAAGACTAAGAACCGACCATGGGGTGGCACGGCACTTTGGGAGAAACCCTGACATTAACTTATTACTAAGCATTTATTAGTGATAAAGCCTTCTTTATTTTGGACAACAGTGTGTGTGTGTCGTTTCCTGGGGGCTTGCCGCGCTGGGTCACAATACTTATGACCGTTTTTTACACTTAATACCGTTGCAGCATCCCCATGGTCACGTGATCAAAATTCAGATCTTTGGCAATTGACTCATACTTATGACCTTTGCTCTGTCCCAGGGTCACGAGATCACCTTTTGCGACCTTCTGACAAGCAAAGTCATGGAAACTGTTGCTGGAATCAACGCACATATTTTACCTGACTACTGTTTACACTTTTGGTGATATCAGTTGGACATTCACTTAACAACTGTGTTACTAACTTAACAACGCCAGTGATTCACTTGACAACTGTGGCAAGAAAGGTCATAAAATGGGACAAAATTCACTTAACATATTCTTACTTAGCAACAGAAATATTGGGCTGAATTGTGGTCGTAAGTCGAGGATTACCTCTATCCAGTGGTGGGATTCAAATAATTTAACAACCGGTTCTGTGCCCTAATGACCAGCTGGGTGGGTGTGGCTTGGTGGTCATGTGACCGTGTGGGCGTGGCCAACTCAATGTCACTCATGTCGATGGGCGCTTCGGCTTAGCTGTTACAATGTAATAAGGGTTAACCAGAGAGGCAGTTTCTGTAAGCAGGGCAATAAAGATTAGGCTAGAAACAACACCAGAATGTTTCCTTCCTGCCTTCCTTACAGGATTAGCCCTGTAAAGTGGAAAAAAACAAAATAAGATTTCTTCCAACAACCAGTTCTCTGAACTGCTTAGAAAGTTAACAACCGGTTCTCCCGAATAGGTGCAAACTGGCTGAATCCCACCACTGCCTGTATCTCCCAAGCCTATACACATACATATACACAAATGCATGCACACATGCTAGAGAGATACATATACACACACACATGCACATAATATTCACACATCTGTTTTTCTTTTGTTGCAATCATCATCGGCATCACAAACAGTTTGAAAAATTATTTTAGAATTACTGCAGAGACTGGAGGTAAGTACGACCATAATAATATGGAAAATGTCCAATAAGTACTCCCCACAGCTGGCTTTTGGTCAACACGTAGGACATTTGAAAGGCTGCCTGCTCTTCTTAGATCACAAGAATATCTATGTTTAATTACAGGAGGAAAAGGCAGCCATACCATTCCTGCTGTCTTTAAACAACTGCACCCTGTTTCTACTTTTTAAGAAATATTAGCACTGGTTGACCCAAGGAGCAAGATGGGCTTCAAGCAGGGGTGAAATCCAGCAGGTTCTGACAGGTTCTAGAGAACCGGTAGCGGAAATTTTGAGTAGTTCGGAGAACCGGCAAATACCACCTCTGGCTGGCCCAGAGTGGGGTGGGAATGGAGATTTTGCAATATCCTTCCCCCAGGAGTGGGGAGGGAATGGGGATTTTGCAGTATCCTTCCCCTGCCATGCCCACCAAGCCACGCCCACCAAGCCACACCCACAGAACCGGTAGTAAAAAATTGGATTTCACCACTGGCTTCAAGTGTTAGGAACTTCACAGGCTTGTGATAGTTCCTTTAGAAAATGGATCTTTGTAGAACAAACGGCTTCTTCTCTCATCCGATCCCATTGTGAGACACAACATACTTTCAAAGCTGCACTTCTAAAAGTGCAGTTTGTTGAAACATACAAGTCACCACATTATTTGGCTGAGATTATATTTTTTATCAGTTTCTGCTGGTGAATAGCTGAAGGCCATGCACTTGGCACTTTATGCGTTTTTATTTTAGGCTGAGAATTGGTTTCTAACCCAAAATATTCAGCGAGCTTCATGGTTGATTGGAAGCTGAGTCTTCCCTGTTCATTGCTATCCACTGCACATCTCAGGCAATGTTTAAAATATCTAAATACTAGTGACATAGAAAGCATACACTGTTCCTCTCTTTGGAACCTCAAAAATGAATGTACATGGCTCTCTAGCTCACGTGGAGTGATAGCACACTTCAAACAACACTAAGGTTCCAACCAGGGTTGAAATTCAGCAGGTTCTGACAGGTTCTGGAGAACTGGTAGCGGAAGTTTTGAGTAGTTCGGAGAACTGGTAGCAGAAATTTTGAGTAGTTTGGAGAACCGGTAGTGGAAATTTTGAGTAGTTTGGAGAACCGGCAAATACCACCTCTGGCTGGCCTCAGAGTTGGGTGGGAATGGAGATTTTGCAGTATCCTTCCCCCAGGAGTGGGGAGGGAATGGGGATTTTGCAGTATCCTTCCCCTGGAGTGGGGTGGGAATGGGGATTTTGCAGTATCCTTCCCTTGCCATGCCCAGCAAGCCACGCCCACAGAACCGGTAGGGAAAAATTTTGACTTTCACCCCTGGTTCCAACACAATCATAACACAATGCAATTCTTGACATTAGGAATGCAGTGAAAGTAGGTTTATTTGACAACGTTCATTTATTTATCTGCCAGTCTGATCCAGTCGGATTCTAGGTTGGGATGCATGTTGCAAGGAGAGGTTATGATGATGACATTTCTTTTGTCTTTGAAACACAAGTTAATGGCATCAAGATTATCTATTAGCCAACCATTGTTTCTATTGTTAGTTGCCACTGAAGAGGTAAAGGAGACAACATAAAACCTGATGACCCTGGGATGTTTTTGCAACTTGGCAAGCTTTTCAGAAGTGTCTGCCCTTGCTTCCTTCTTAGGGCTGAGAGAATGACTGGCCCTAAGCCATCTGCTGGCTTTGTGTCCAAGGTGGGACTAGAACACAAGGTCTCTCCGTTTCTAGCCTGGTGCCTTTTACCGCTGCGTCAAATTGACTTTCATAAACAATAATAGATAATAATAGTATCCTGCATGATGCATCAACCAGATTTTTTTCAAATTTGTGGCCTCTGGGTATGACTGGATCTTAATTCCAGGCTCAAAAAATATTCTGTGATATCTTAGCGATAAACAAATGCATTTTCATATCAACTTTCAAGGATTGGAAATGAGTGCAAATGAGTGAAGGAAATAGGGCAAGACTGAGATGAGGATTAGGACACAATACAGACAGCAGAGCTGGAGATTTTGGAAGTTAAACATAATTCTGGGGCACCGGTTTGGAGATGACTGCTATAGATTCTAAACCAATGTTTCACATAGGTATGTGACACAGATATTGACAGTTTTGTCATTGCATTACTTCAAACTTCAGTGGCTGCAGAAGAGAGAGGGAACAGGATGGATGGAATCTATCAACTAAATAATGTACTTACATCAGGGAAAGATGTATTTGAATTTTTGAGTAATACTTGCTTAGATTTTACCATCTACTAAATAAAAATAAAGCAAAACACGGAGGTTTTGTTGAGACACCAAGAAATGCAATGGGATTGATTCTTCTTCAGGGGAATCTTTGCTTGTGGCTCCTTGCTCAGGCAAGGCGTGTTTAAATAGTTCTGTAAATTATGCCAGTAATTCCAAAAGAAAAGAAGCAAGGTGTCAGTAAGGTATGTACATGTCTCCTGCTGTAATAAATGGGAAAGAAAGCCTTTATTGCATTTTAAATTGGATTGAGTTCACATTCTCTGTAGAATGAAGCATCTAGCCTCATCCAAGAAATATTCCTTGGATGAAGTAACACATTCTTTCTTCCCCTATCACAAGGTAGGAGACTTACACATCTGAAATAGCACTAGCACACTAGCACTTAGACTTATATACTGCTTCACAGTGCTTTACAGCCCTCTCTAAGCAGTTTACAGTCAGCACATTGCCCCCAACAATCTGGGTCCTCATTTTACCCACCTCGGAAGGATGGAAGGCTGAGTCAACCTTGAGCCTGGTGAGATTCGATCTGCCAAACTGCTGGCAGCCGGTGATCAGCAGAAGTAGCCTGCAGTACTACACTCTAACCACTGCGCCACCGTGGCTTTCAAATGGATGAAAGAAACAATATAACCTACAAAATCAACTGTAAGCATTGCAACCAATTCTACGTGGGACAAACATCACGTCAGTTAAAAACCAGGATCCACAAACACCGGCTGGCAGTCAAATGGTACGATCCCAAATCCTTAATCTCTAATCACACCGACACCAAACAGCACCAGTTCGATTGGAGCAACACAAAAATCATCGGCCACGCTACCATCCGCCATGCTCGTGAGTTCCTTGAAGCCTGGCACTCCACAAGCAATTCCATCAACAGACACATTGACCTACAGCCAGCCTACGAACCCCTCAGAACCCAAATCAACTGCACAGCCAACCAGAGACAGCACCGACCCTCAACCAACTTATGCAACCCCCCAACACCAGCAGTTCACCTCCCAATGACTCTGACCTGATGTAGCCTCCCTATCACAAGACCTGTCACATTGATGACTCACACCTGACCCATCACAAGACCCTCACTTGACACACCCACACCTGAAGCCCTTATAAACAGAAAAACACTGACACTGGCATCCCTTAAACTCTGCTGAAGATATTACCTAGCCTGGTAATGAAATGTTTGGAAACCAACCCACAAGCTCGGAGAACAAGCCTTCACCCTCATCCTACACCAGTATTTCTCAACCTTGACAACTGAACTTCAACACCCAGAATTCCCCAGCCAGCATGGGGAATGTTGCCAAAAAGTTGCCAAAAAGTTGCCAAGATTGAGAAACACTGTCCTACACCCTAGCTACAGATATTTGCCACTATTGCAAACTTACACATCTGTTGGCCTTATCCTATGCAATTGTTTGGATACAATTCTAAAAAGGTGTGAAAGGCAACTGCAGAAAGATACAGCTGCTTTAAAGAGTTGCAGACAGGTCCTGCAATCATATCTCCGGGCACTACAAAACACTTTTTGGGGGGGGGGGCATTAAAGGGAAGATGCTACATAGCTCTAGTCCTTTCCCCATATTGGTAAATAGCAATGCATTATGTATCCTTTAAATTCTCTCTAAACTGGGTGGGTTCTCTACTGGGTAGCCTCTCCAGGGTTTTAAAAAAAACAGGGCTCTTGGAAAGGGCAGGAGAATACACTTCAGCGCAATCATTGAGGCCCACTCTGGAGCCCTGTCTCTTTAAAAGCAACCTTTGGAAAGGAGGTGCTGATGTCAGAAGATTAAAGAGTTGCTCTGATGGAGATGGATGTTAATGGAAGTGGTTCACTAAGTGGCTGGCGGCTGAGCGCAGCCCAGAGGGCAACGACATGCTGAATCCGTCATGATAACAGCCTTGCCAGCCTGTTTGTAAATCACCCAATCACCCGCTCTTCCAGAAGTAACCTCCCCACCAGATCAGGAATCACTGCCCTGTACTTGGGCCTAGGCCCAGCTTTTGCATGCAGTGACTGGCAGGGAAGCCATTCAGCAATTATACGTCAGTCTTTGTAATTATTTTGCTGGAAATAGTCCATTTAGGATTCTTCATATTGGGCTAGTTATTCTTCGTAGAGGTCATTGGGGGAATTATGACAATTGAGGGCATAAATCACATGAGAAGATAGGTGGGTGTTGGGTTGCTCTTGTGAGGTTCTCCCAGGAAGTTGCCAGGGTAGATAGGAATGCAGACTTTGAGAATATCTTTGAGAATATCTTGGTTGGGATTTTAAAGATTTAGTTGCCTTCTTTGAACTGACAGACAAAAGGTTTTGTGTTACCAGCACTAGACAATTAGCACTATGCTTAGCATACTGAAAACTCATAGAGTTGATCTTCCCAGGCCCTTGGGTACAGCCATGCAAATCCCACTCCTGATGTTGTCTTCAACCAATCGCCAGTGACGTGTTCTGAATTGTGTCCATGGCAAGGGAAGAGGAATAGCACTATTGCAAAATTGGAACAGATAAAAAAATGGCATGAAGCTGCCTCTGCTGTGGTGGGCTGGAAATGAGGGAAAGAGAATATTGTGATTAAAAAAAAAGCATTTACCAGGTTATGTTTGTGCTACGGTTAGAGATCTGTCCCCTTGCCTATGAGTACTACGCTGACACTTTCCTCCAATACTGGCTAAAATAATAGCAAACTTAATTTGATTTTTTTAAAAATCCCAAAATCTCCCTACGTGTAATGCATTTAAGTCTTTATAAAAAAGATTTAAGGGCGCATGTTTGTATCAATTAAGGGGACATGAGAATAAACTTTCTGAACAGAGCCCTGCAAGAGAACTTTCACAGTAATTCCACTCTTTATATTTTATTTATTTTATTGATTTAATTTATATGCTGCCCATCTTACTATTGCAGTGACTCTGGGTGATACAGTTTGGATGACTGATGTCTTTGCTCTCATTCACTTTGGCCCTAAGACAGCTGGTCTATCCATCATTTTCTCACATCAACTTGGTGTCTCCTTGCTATGTTTTTCACTGGTTGGTCTTTCTTTCTCATTTCTCCCAGAATGGCAGGCAGGTTGCAAAAGTCCACTTGAATCAGCAGTTCTCCATGGCTGGTGCTTTGCTTCACACCATACCCTAATCACATATTTAAAAAAACAAATCAGCACCTAAGATCAACATCCGAGTACTCCCTGAAGTCTGTAGGCCTTGAACATTGCCCCATGGCTGCTGCTTTTTATTTAAAACAGTCTTAAGTCTGTGCTTTGAACAGCAGCTTGAAAGAGAAGTTTAGCAAATTAAACTTTTCTTGCTATCCCATTTCCCATTTGCCCTACTATGAATAACAGGGAAGTTTCATCTGCCTTTTTGTTGTTCAGTCGCTAAGTCATGTCTGACTCTTTGCAACCCCAGGGACCACAGCATGCCGGGGGGCCCTGTTCTCCACTGGTTCCCAGAGTTTGCCCAAATTCACGTATGTTGCGTTAATGACACTATCTAATCATCTCTTCCTCTGCCGTTCCTTTCTCCTTTTGCCTTCAATCTTTCCCAACATCAGGGTCTTTTCCAATGAATCCTCTTTTCTCATTAGGTGGCCAAAGAATTTCAGCTTCAGCTTCAGTATCTGTCCTTCTCCTCTGCCTACAGTGTACAAATCAGGTAACGCCTTCAGCCCAGGAGTGACTTTGATTTCTTTTTATTCATTCTATTTCTATACAGACAAATCAATAAAGACTTTACCGCGCCCTCTTCTGAATCTCTGATTAAGTTTAGATAGTTGCTTAACCCATCATCCCACAAATTGCAGATCTGCATAAAATCCACATATGCTGTTTTACAGATATGGCTGTAAATCAAGAAATTATTGGTGCAGTTTCAGCCCACATACAATACTGTTCTTCATTATGGAGAAGGTTATGACCGAGTGACCTGCATGTCTGCCCCATTTGAGGCGTCTTCAAAAGCCCACTTTGTTCTTCTTTCTTAGGGCTCTTTATGTTTAAATCAAAGTTGGATGGTCCAAAGGTTCACACAGAGGGCTGTCTTCTATAATTTAGGACACAATTCATATTTAAGATGGCATCTATTCTAGTTGGAGGGAGTCATAGTTTAAAATGGAACTTAATTTGCACATTAAAGAAGGTTTTCTTGCTACTTCAGAGTTCCTAAAAAAGCACTTTTACTGAGGATAAGACCATATGTAAATATGTTTACAGTGTTTGTTTGATTAGCTAGTTTTGCCAAAAACAAGCCTTACTAAAGATTGCATCCACAGGCACATGTACTCATGACCTTATTCACACACAAACAAAAATTAGAAAGGGATGGGCTATCTTTTTTTTTAATAAAACAAAAATAAACATATTAAAATTTATGGGGTAATAAATCAACATGACAGAAACTCGGTACATTAAAAGAAGGAGGGGGAAACACAAAAAGGCAATATTTAATTACTTTAGTTCCCAGGTGTATACATGTATGCGTGTATGTGGAACATGAATACCTCATTCCTCAGCCAGAAAATCTTCCATATCAATTTACAGACTGAATAACAACCAAAACAAATATTAAGAAGGTCCCAGTACCGAGGCAAATCAAAAGACACCCCGCTCAACTCACAAAACTGTGGAAAGGAATGGGGAGGAGAGGAAAAACAAACAAACCAAACCAGCAGACTCAAACACCAATATGAATGCTTTAAAGTTCTTATAATAATCTACTGGCCTCTAAGCGGGCACTACGAAACACCACAAGAATCTAGTCTTTCTCAAAGTAACTGTAGTAAGGTTCCAACTATTGCTCTTAAAACCTTGGATTTTTGAATGTAGCTTGAATTTGTCCACTTGTTGTTATTCTTGCTGCAGTATGGTCAGCTGTGATGTTGCTCCAGTCTGCCTGCTCTAGGAAATTGTTAGATAGGCGCGGGAATAACAGCCAAGACGAATACCCGTTCAGCACTTTAATAACGGCTAGCACTAACTACAGCAGACTGGCGGCTGGCGGCAGGGAAGCCGCCTTTATGGAGCTCCCCGCAGCCAGCTTGGCCAGTGACAACGCTTCAAACTCCCCGCCACTGATTTAACCCAATCCGCGTCGGGTATGCAAATACCTGCTTGTTAAGTCGGAACACAACAAAGACCATACTTTGAATATTGCATCCACTTTGGCCGTCATGATAGAAAAAAGATGTTGAGACCCTAGAAAGAGTGCAGAGAAGAGCAACAAAGATGATTAGGGGCCTGGAGGCTAAAACATATGAAGAACGGTTGCCAGAAGAGATTACTTAGGGAAGACATGATAGCAGTGTTCCAGTATTTGAGGGGCTGCCACAAAACAGAGGGAGTCAACTTA
>QLTV01002579.1:593412-606936 GCA_003457575.1 Thermophis baileyi
GTGCTGGAGAGTGCTGTTGTGCCATCCTGTTGTTTGGCCGGTGCAGGTCGGAACTTGCTAAGATGGCCGATGGATGCCACGAGGTGCCTTTGTTCAGTCGTCTTCTCCCACCGCCTTCGTCGCCAGTGTTAGATAGGCGCGGGAATAACAGCCAAGACGAATACCCGTTCAGCACTTTAATAACGGCTAGCACTAACTACAGCAGACTGGCGGCTGGCGGCAGGGAAGCCGCCTTTATGGAGCTCCCCGCAGCCAGCTTGGCCAGTGACAACGCTTCAAACTCCCCGCCACTGATTTAACCCAATCCGCGTCGGGTATGCAAATACCTGCTTGTTAAGTCGGAACACAACAGAAATGGTCCCTCAATAGTGATGGGAACAGAGGACCTCTGTGAGGGGCAAAGTTGAGTTGGGTAGAGTGGAGAACAACAGTAGGAGAGGATATTGCTCCCTGGTGCTGCTTTTCTTCTTGTTCTCATGTGTGCACCCCGCTTTCTCTGGCAGTGACTCTGAACACCTCTTGTGTTATTTGTGTTTGGTATGTTAAGAGATATAAGAACTTAGAATTTGCTTTCCAGTCTATACAGATGGGAAGAAAACTTCAAATTTCAACTGCCTGGAATTAAAGAAACACTTCTGCTGTGGTGGGGAGGGGGAATACTCACAAATTTATTGTGTATTAAAATACTGGGAAGGCAGGATCCTGTCCCTCTGCAACTTTCTCTGTTTCAGCCAATGTAGTTTAGAGCAGGAGAAATACACAATGTTTTTCTCCTTCAGCTTTTTTTTTTTTTTTTTTTTTTTTTTTGTTTTTCTCAGCTTTTTTTTTTTTTTTTAAGCTTAGGTTCAGTTTTGAGGTCACAGGAGATTCTCCCACATTAGCTTTTTCTTTTGGCATTATTCACACAATCATCTTGAGGAATCAGCCGATTAATACAATGATGTGCTGTTTGTTTCAAACACTTGCATTCTTGATGTTCCTTAGATTTCCTGTGAGGATAGGATGTGGACTACTTTACAGAGGTCAGCCCTCTGTTTCAAGGCCTGTCCAGCCCAAGTCAGGATTAAAATCAAGAACCAGAAAAAAAAAGAGAGAGAAAGGGGAATCCATTCAGAATTAGCCCCGGGATGGCAAACCGAGAAGACTCAAGAGGTCAGGAGGCTACAGTCTTTCCTGCTGTGATGAAATCTATTGTATATCTATTTAAATCATAGTGTCTGCATCTAAAACACACTTATTAGTAGATGAAAATTCCCTGCAAAGCCATGTCATGGTGATGCACTGCCTTTTAAAAAAAAGTCTTGTGTCTATCCTATTTCAAAGGAATACAGTTCTGCTCTTTCTAAAAATATATTATTTTTTATAGCAACTGACACCCTTTCCTTCACTAGGGCACTGGGCAGTACAGATGCTATTTGTGCTGTGCATGGATAATTCTTTACAGTGTTTTTCCATCTAGTATTTGTATTCACACTATGTATAAATAAGCCATCATGATGGTGTGAATTTGGCTACTTGTGTTTGATTAAAGAAAGCATGGTTAACATTTGACTTACTAGAATACATGAATTGTTTCTATTTATTACAAATCTGTTCTGCCACTTCTATGCAGATATGCTTAAAATGAAGCCCTAAGGTCATTTGTTATAATGAAAACCAGCTTTTGAAATAGCTGGTTTAAGACAAGGCGTAAAATTGGTGAAGGACATGCATAGTCCTTGCCAACTGCCTTTTGTAACTCTTTTTTTTTTTTAACAAGTTCACTGGTGAAAAAACGAAACACTCTTTTTTATAAGTCCATTGATAGTATGAGTAAATAGTGAAAAGACAGATCTAGTTTTTGTTTTTGTTTTTGTTTCTTCACTTTTTAAAAACCAGGATAAATTGACAACAGTTTTACAACTTTCCCTTTGTAGGCCAAAGGAACAGGAAAAATGGTGCAGGATGGTATATTCTTTAATACAGATATTCATTGACTTATGACCACAATTGAGCCCAAAATTTCTATTATGTGAGACATTTGTTAAGTGAGTTTTCCCCAAATTTTACGATGTTTCTTGCCACAGTTGTTAAGTGAATCACTGCAGTTGTTACATTAGTAACCTGGTTGTTAGGTGAACCTGGCTTCCCCACTGACTTTGCTTGTCAGAAGTCTGCAAAAAGGGATTACATGACCCTGGGGCACAGTAACCATCATAAATATGAACCAGTTGCCAAGCATCTGAATTTGGATCACAGGACCATGAGGATGCTGCAAAGGTTTTAACTGTGAAACATGGTCCAAAGTCTCTTTTTTTCAGTCCCATTGTAACTTTGAAAGGTCAGTAAATGAACTGTTGTAAGTCCAGGACTACCTGTATTCTTTCTGAATTAAGGTAAAAATCAAAGGGAATTGCCAACCATGTACAGTCCAGATGGAACCCCAGGTCATCACTATGCCTAAAGCAGAAAAGGAGATGAAATCCAGAAAGGCAGATTCACTTCCAGCTGGTTTTCAATAAAGGAGTCCAATAATTTAAGATTTCTGGGTAGAAAAGCCCCGAGACTCATTTTAGTTGCTGTTCTCATACAAAATGAAAACTCTAGGTGCTCATCTCCGTTTCTTAGCCGAGAGAGCCAACGTTGTCCAAAGACATTTCCATGGTCATGTGGCCAGCATGATTATACGCCAAGACACATGGGACACTGTTACTTTCCCATCAAAGTGGGACCTATTTATCTACTCGCATTTGCATGCTTTTGAATTGCTAAGTTGGCAAGAGCTGAGGCAAGTTAACGGGAGCTCTCACGGCACTCGGGTCTCAAACCTGGGCTGTCAGCTTTCCAGCGTCTTTAACCACTGAGCCATCGCGCCCCTCAGTTTACCATTACAAACAAAGAATTGGAAAGCAGCTAGGTTTTTAAAATTTCACTCAAGCAGCTAGGGTTTTCCCCCACCCTCCATTTCTGAGTAAATGAACAGAAATGAACAGAGAAAATATGCCATATATCATCTGTGGCTAACTAATGAAAGTTACCTTTCCCAAAATTGTGCTGTACACTCTTGAAGTGCTTTATAATATAGCTGAACCACTGTCTGGTAGAGTGAAGCCGAATTAAATCCAGATCATCATCAACAACAACACTGAAATTAAAATCCCGAAGCTGGGCTTATTTTTCCTCCTTGTTTCCATAAGAACATCAACATAGCTACAAGATCTTGTTACATTTTTTTGGAGAGAAGTAAGTCCAAAGAAAGGGAGATGTGATCTCTTGGCCTTTCAAGATGTGGGTTTTAACTTATTCCCGAGCCGCATGGGAAGGATCTGTGGCACATTTCTTTCCTCAAAAGGGGTCTTCTGTTGAGATTCAGAATCGGTTCAAGAATCAGTGCTACAACAGCAAGGGATGCGGAAGGCAGGGGAATCACAAATATTATTATGAAGCATTTAAAACTTGCATTTAAACTCTTACATTTAAGGACCCTCACATAATTTTAAGCAATGGGCGCTTTAAAGCATCATGGATGCCTGAAAAGAATTGGATTACTTTAACAAGTAGTATAGCTGGGATATGTTCATGTATGAGGTCCAAAGTAGTTCTTCCAAGTCCTTTCCAAAGTGTGCATGATCTTCCTGGGACTATTCTCCCCCCTCCCCCAACCTGGAAATTTTCCCAGTTAAAATCAGGCCTCCCCAGTTGTTACTCTGTGCCTCCTATTTGGCAGAAAATATAAGAGACCCTCAATCTTAGCTGCACCCCTACTTTTGCAATGTGGGGATATTAACATTACTTAACACCCACAGATCGTATAAATCTGCCCTCATGATCTACAGTAGGCCCATCAATTAGTGAACCAAAGATTTCTATGATTAATCGACTGATATAACTGAAATGTTAGCCCTCCAAATAACCATACATTAAAAAGAATTGCTAACACCTTTTAACCAGCCAATTATTTTTCACATTTTGCTGGGATCAGGGCAAATAAGATGGCTAAACAGCTGAAGCCATTCTTCAGCTATGCATTTTAATGGCCATTTGATTTGCAGCAATTAGCAGGGGATTCCATTTATTACAAGCCCAGGAAAACGTTCAGATATTAATGCCCACATATCAAAGGTGCTCTTAAAAGCATCAGACTATGCCAATTTTTTTGTGTTTTCCTGGATAATTCTGCGAAAGACTACTGTAACTGTGAAAGACTAATGAAGTTGTTGTTAGCAATAAAATGAGTCATAGTTTGGCTTATCAGACTAACTGTAAACCCAGGTTTACAAGTCACAGTGGTTCAGCACATACTGTAGCACGCAAAGCCCAAGCCAAGCAAGCTAAAATATGATTAAAGATAGTCTGTGAACCTGGTCATGATTTCTGTGATTTATAGTTTTATTTTTGAGTTATGTTTTCTGTTGCAGTGGATATGTTCCTTATCCCAACTGTACTTTTTAAATTCTGTAATCAGCCAGAGAAGGATTTTTGAAGCATGGGAATAAATCATTGTTAGCCATTTGTTTCTTTATGGACTGTTTTGCTCAGCCCTATTTTTTTTTCTCATTGAAAAGCTGCTGTTATTTTACCGTAGTATCAATATTTCCTCTAATAGTTGCTGGATTTCCTTGTGGTGGGAATGGGGAAATGATTAGAAACTTGAGAAGCTGATCAATCCACACACTGAATGGATGGTCAAACTTGGCTATATGGCGGATATGGGCATCTATTCATTGCCATGAAGTGTGATCAAATGCAAGAGGTGTTCTACCTTTCATATATATTATACTGTGTACCTCTTTAAACTTTTCATTATCCCCTCCCCCCCTCCCATCAAAGGAGACAGAAGCAGGTGCCTCCATAGAAGTTGCTACACTCCATTCATTGGAAGTAATTCCAATCAACTTGGCCATGATAATGAGCATTATAATAGCAATAGCACTTAGACTTATGTACCGCTTCAGAGTGCTTTACAGCCCTCTCTAAGCGGTTTACAGAGTCAGCATCTTGCCCCCAACAATCTGTTTCCTCATTTTACCAACCTCGGAAGGAGGTAAGGCTGAGTCAACCTTGAGCCTGGTGGGATTTGAACTGCCAAATTGCAGGCAGCCAGCAGTCAGCAGAAGTAGCCTGCGGTACTGCACTCTAACCACTGTGCCACTGAGGGGTTCTTGATGCTCTCTGAGCTTGGTTGTTTTCTTGCAGATGTTTCATTACCCAAACTATGTAACATTATCTGTGCTAATAGGGAGTGGGATTTGCTCTCATTTTATATTTTATATACACCAACATTAACATCAAAGCAACAATCAAGAAGTAAACAATACCCCATTCAAGAAACTGCCAAACAAGCTAACAGTAAATAGTCCAACGAAAGAATCACCAAGATCACTTCCACCAACACTTACAGGGCAAGCCACTCCCTACTAGCACTGATGATGTTACCTAGTTTGGGTAATGAAACGTCTTCAAGAAAATAACCAAGCTCAGAGAACATCAAGGAGCCCTCATTTCAACCCTGAGCTACAAATATTCTCCTCTGTGGCCATTATAATATTGTCTATTTAGAGGTGTACCCCACTAATCGACAGAAGTCCCTCTGTTGTCCTACTCAGATTCTTTTCTCTAGTGCCCAGCTTATTCCTGATTGTTCAGATAGGCAGAACCTAGCAGTTTTGGCTGAGGTTCAAAAAGTTAATTTCTAATACCATTCATAACAAATTGCAACAATGCCACCATAGTATCATCAGACTGACAATGTCATCATGTAGATGTTGGGCTACAAGTGCAGGTGTTTGGTTATATAATTATGATATTTCTCTGATGATGTCATCTCATCCATGTCATCATTCCCTCCCCACCCCCCACCGCCTTTCCCTTCCCCTGAAATACCCATGCTAATCCTGGTTATATCTGGTCAGTATTCACAAAGCAAACATCATAAAATCCCAGAGCTGTAGGCTAGACTGGGAAGTCAGAAAAATATACCCAAAGAAGACAGTAAAAATCTACTTTTGCTTGTTTCCAAGAAAACTGCCTGGACTTCTCCATGTTGTTAAGCCCAGCTCCTTCTGCAGAAGTCTTTACCTTTGCCCACTAAGTAAATATGATTTATCCTCAAGAAAGTGGGTGAAGAGAGGACCATCCTAGATATAAGGAGAAATTTCTAGACAGTGAGAACAATAAACCAATGGAACAGCTTGCCTTCAGAAGCTGTGGGTGCACCATCATTGGAGATTTTAAAGAAGAGATTGGACAACCACTTCTCTGAAATGGTATAGGATTTCTTGCTTGAGCAGTGGGTGGGACTAGAAGATCTCCAAGATCCTTTCTGTTAATTCTCTTTTTTATTGTTTTATTTTCTTTCCTAGGGGTCCCTGAGATTTCTCTGGGTCTGATTAAATACCTTCACCATTTGAAAATAAAAGCCGCATTTAATTTACAAGCTTATAACAAGATATTATGAATTAAGTTGGTTTCACAGATCTACATTCTGCTTTCTGTAGCATTCTCATGTAAGGAAGAATGGGAAGTTGAGAGTGAGGAGTCCAGGTGCACATACTGTTTCTCCATCTCTCTAATCATTCCTAGACAAAATGGTGAACAAATATCAGGCGGGGGAGGGTTGGCACCAGACAGAGAGGTGAATTGAAATCTAACTTTCTTAATACCTACTTTGTGTTGAGCCAAATGTTTCACCTTCCCCCAGCTACAGCACTGCTCTGACCAGCTTCTAACCCCTCCTTCACCCCCAACCTTGAACAGGCTATCCCTCCCCCATCTCCACATGCTGCCCAGTCACTTCCCAGGGGAGTGTGAACTCCAGTCCCTGGCAGTCTGGCCAGACAGGAGCCCATAAATTGGATGGATTTATGGCAGGAATGAAGGACAGCGGTGGAGGGTTCATGGCCCTGGCTGGAGAAGCAGCTTGCTGGAGCTTTCGGTTAAATGAGTTGGAAGCTCCCCAACCCCTTCTCCACTGCCCTTTTGTAAAGTGCCCTTTGCTTTGCCTTGATGGAGGGGGCAGAAGAATTGGGAGAAGATCATCTGCTTTCAAAGGAGGCCAAAGACAAGCTACAATAAGTCCCAGCAGCCATTCTCCCAAGCCAAGCTATGCGTCTCTCTGTGTGTATGCATATAGCCATACCTTCAATTCGTGTCTTTCAGCCCATGAAAATTCTGCTGATTTGCTTTCAGTCCACCTAGGGAGAAAGTAGATAATTGTCTTTGTTTAATGCAGGATTCCTTCCTCCCAGTCAGTGGCTGCGACAGGCATTCGTAATGGGATATGGTATCTCTATTGTGCTTACCCCAATTAATTACAGTATATGAATTTTCATAATGCTTAAAAGCAGTAGTCCTGATAACTCAAGATTGTAGGTGGTTCAGATGGCCAGATACAGAAGAAGAAGGGGTTCCCACATCTTTAATAGTTGTATAAAAAAGATAATTTCAATAGTAGAAATGCATCACAAGCCCTATCTACTGAGAATACTATTAGTCTGCACTGCAGTAGTGAAAGGTATAGGAACACTGCTTTCTTTTGTAGTTTATAATTCCTTAAAATTTTAATGGATGATTATGAACATGTCAGATGCAACAACGATGCTTTTTCTAACATCACATAAAAAACTGGGATAAAACCCTTATCTACTCAAATTTTGAACTCTTACCTTGTACAGTATATGAACAAAAAAACAAAACTTCAACCTATAGCAGAACTGGTTATAAAATATTAGTCCTCAAATTTTTAACCTATTGCAAAAACTTGGGGACTTCCAACTCCCGGAATTCCCCTGGGCAGCCATGCTATCTGGGGAATTCTGGGAGTTGAAGTCCACAACTCTTAAAGTTGCCAATTTTGGAGATCCCTGCTTTAAATTACTGCTTCAGTATCATCATAGCACGTCCTGTCAGTTCAGCCTGTAATTTGTAAATAAACCTCCACCCCCAAAAAAGCACAATAAAACAGAAGACTGGAAAAATATGCTTCTTGTTTAAACCTTAAAAAGCTGCCAAACTTTAAGGCTGGCTTCAGTCTTGCTATCTCATTAGAGGGGGATAGGGGATAGGAAAAGCAACCCTAATTGCTTGAGTGCCATTTCCAGACTAGCTAAAGGAAAAGATGTTGTTCTTTCTTTCCTTCTTTTTACTTCCCAGGATACTCGGAGGATGCAGATGTCATTACCAGAGGGCTATAAAAAAAATGACCTACAGTATCTCTGTTACTACTTGCTCCCTGGCTTTGTGATAAGAAGAGCGGGTTTTCAACAATGCTGCCACAGGAAAATGATTCAGGAAGGAGGGAGAAACCAGTGAATGTGATGTCGTATTTTTACAATATAGTCTGGGATGTTCCTTTACTACCATTTTTATGTGGTGGCAAGGCCCTGGAGCTTGTACTCCATATTGTGGAAACTAATGATCCACTACTCAACCGCCTGGCAATGATGTCGACAATCTTGCGGTAGGCAAACTGACAGGCTGTTGCAGTTGGCTGGCTACCTCAGTTTAGAAAAAGGGATAATCTACACGTTTTGCTTATGGACGATCAGAATGGGTGATTCTTCTTCTAAAAGAAAAGGCACAAAGGGAATATTTGTACATGAGCATCCAGGTGTTAATACAGGCAGTCCTTAACTTACAACAGTTCATTTAGTAATCATTCAAAGTTACAACGGCACTGAAAAAAGTGTCTTAGGATCATTTTTCACAGTTACAAGCTTTGTAGCATCTCCATGATCATGTGATTAAAATTCAGAGGCTTGGCAACTGGTTCATATTTATGATCACTGCTGTGTGCCAAGGTCATGTGATCACCTTTTGCAACCTTTGGACAAGCAAAATCAATGGGGAAGCCAGATTCACATAACAACCGAGTTACTAACTTATCAACTACATTGATTAACAACTGTGGCAAGAAAGGTCATAAAATGGGGGCAAAACTCACTTAACAAATGTCTCACTTAACAACAGAAATTGTGGGTTCAATTGTGGTTGTTGTCTGTTCCTTTGGCTAAGTGCCAAAGGAATCTGTTTGAACTCCAGTTTCAGCTCTGGAAAAGTGAACCATAATAATTAACAGAAAGAAAGTACGGTACTTTGTGCAAGAACAGAATGCCCTTCCCTTGAGGAGCAATGGTAAGCTGACTGTTAACTGTAGAAAGTTTAGCTTCTAGCTCAGAGGATATAGTTTTAAAGCAAGCTTATACCTCTCTTTAAAAATAAACACAGACAAATTTATTCTTGGATAAAACATTTACAAAGAACCAGCGTATTTCATATCTCTCCACCCTTTGGAGAGGTGAAATTGATTGCATTTTTGAAAGCTAATTTGTTCTGTATTTGACACAACTTTTTATATTTTTTTGGCCATTACCACCATAATCACAATAGAGGCTTAGCACACGGTCATTTTTAACAATTGCATTTTTAAGCGCCTTGTGATGCTTCATTTTTGTATCCAAAACCATGCATATATTCCCCCTGCTATTCCAGAAGATACACAGAGTATTTGTGTGTGTGTGTGTGTGTGTGTGTATGTGTATGTGTGTGTGTGTGTGTATTTGTGTGTGTATGGGCCCATCTCAAATGGGCCACATATACTGTATATTCCCATGTAAGAAGGTAAGGTTACAAAGGAAACCATCTGCCAACATATATGTTCAGAAAAAAATAATAGCACAAGGTTTGAATACTGTATGTGTTTTGGATGGGATTGTGACAGAGCTGAGGCAATGGATGGAGTGAAATATAATTTTCCTACACAATCATTAATCAGTTTAAACAATTAGTGGAGACTTGTTTAAAACTATCTGCAAAAGGAACAAAGTCACTTTTCTGGTGGGGGAGGGTGCCTTCTCTTTTTACCATTACTGATTAAATATCAAAGTTCAGAAAATTTGCAGAAGAGACATGACTCTATATATATCTACTGTATATATCTATATGTTCGTATAAATCTCCGAATCATTATCTACAACACAGCTGACAGAAACCTGTCAAACTTAAGCTATTTTTAATTGCATAGGTTTCAAGACAGACATAAATGTAGGTGGCTGTGTCAAGAAAAACAAATTCTGAAATCTACAGCTATTTATAAGCCCTCCCTCCAAAACAGTCTCACAAAATAATAACAACTGGCCAGAAAAAAAAGGCCAATATATTAATTAGGCCAAACAAAGTGTCAGAAACACATGAGTCTTTTTTTTCAGATTTTTTAATTTTAATT
Organism: Thermophis baileyi; assembly: GCA_003457575.1. Taxonomy (NCBI): domain Eukaryota; kingdom Metazoa; phylum Chordata; class Lepidosauria; order Squamata; family Dipsadidae; genus Thermophis; species Thermophis baileyi. The sequence goes on from QLTV01002579.1 coordinate 603,614, forward strand.
AATTTTTAAATTAAATTTTTTAATTAATTGTAATTAAACTAGTAGCATCTGGTAAAATATGTTTATGGTTGTTTGGTCTATGATGCATGTTTTGATTGATTGATTGATTGATTGAATATGTTGCTGATTTTGCTATCCAAAGCAACTCTGGGTGGCTTCTTATCCTCAATATCCTCAAAAGATGAGCGGGCAGAGCAAAAAAGGGAAATAAAATTATCAAATACAGGTAGTCCTCGACTTACAACAGTTCATTTAGTGACAGTTCAAAGTTACAACAGTACTGAAAAACAGTACTGACTTATGACCGTTTTTCACACCTATGACGGTTGCAGCATTCCCCAAGGTCACGTGATCAAAATTCAGAGGCTTGGCAACTGACTCATATTTATGACGTTTGCAGTGTCCTGGGGTCATGTGATCACTTTTTGCAACCTTCTGACCAGCAATGTCAATGGGGAAGCCAAATTCACTTAACAACCGTGTTACTAACTTAACCATTGCAGTGATTCACTTAACAACTGTGGCAAGAAAAGTCCTAAAATGGAGCAAAATTCGCTTAACAGCTGTCTTGCTTAACTACAGAAATTTTGGGCTCAATTGTGGCCGTAAGTCAAGGACCACCTGTAATGTTTCAAAAATTAAATACATTAATAACCAATATTCAGTACATGCTAGCATCTCTTATCTATGTGGAAATCTTAATAGTATTATGTTGGATGGATGTGAAGAGCAGTGTAACAAATCTGACACTGAGAACCAGAGACACTTCTCAGGGGGTTAAACACCAAGAAATTCGCCTTCTGCACTAGAATATTGCTAATTCATTTTGAAACTTCTAAGTGTGTGTGTGTGTGTGTGTGTGTGTGTGTGTGTGTGTGTAGTACTGAACCCTTGATTTAATAAACCTCCATTTAACCAAATCCAGATGCAGTGGGCAAAATGTGAATCTGGACATCCTACCAAATAATAAAGTCCCTAAAATCAAGATAGGGGATTTTCTGAGAAGGTGCTGGGAAGATGGGGGTCAATGGGCAGATTGGTGGGAAGATCAATGACAGCAGTGGGAAGGGCAGTAGAAGAGGCATCATTCTTTCAGTCTTTTGGTGCTGTGTAATTTTATATCATTTGTGTAATTACTTCATTGCACAAAAGGAGGTAAATCGCCAGGAATGGTGTACTTTTGGATATAAAGCCACTAGGTTTAATGAATCCCTCCTCTGTCAAAGTGGTCTGTTAAATCACGGTTTTATGTATGCATATACAGCATAACCTATACCCGTGATGGTGAACCTATGGCATGCATGCCAGAGGTGGCATGCAGAGCAGAGGTGGGTTGCTACCGGTTCGGACCGGTTCGCCCAAACCGGTAGCGACTCGCTGGTGACGTCACAATGACGTCACCGATCCGGTTCGGTCGGTGCCAGTCCATGGGCGCCGCGATCTTTTTTTTGAATTTTTTTGAATTTTTAAATTTTTTTTAAAAAAATTTCTTCTGCGTATGCGTGGAAGCCGAGTTTCTAGCACTGCGCATGCGTCGCCATCTTGTTTTTGGCTTTTTAAACTTTTAAACTTTTTTTTATTTTTTTACTGCGCATGCGCGCACGCGCTTCCCCGAGGCGCGGCCACGCGACGTGGGAGGAAGCGAACCAGCAGCGAGGTAAGTTAGAACCCACCCCAATGAAAAGCCCTCTCTGTGGGCACACGTGCCATCACCAGCTGCTCTTCCGGGTTCCATCGCGCACATGCGCGCCAAAGACCAGCTGGCCAGCGTGTGCCGGAACCTGGAAGACAGCAGCTGGCTGGCGCACATGCGCGCGATGGAACCCGGAAGAGCAGCTGGCCACCGCGCGCATACGTACCGGCCATCTGCTCTCTTCCAAGTTCTGGTGCTCCGGCGTGCGCGCGCTCCAGTTTCAGCACTCAGTGCCAAAAAGGTTAACCATCACTGCCCTATACAGATAGTCCTTGACTTAGGACCACAGTTGGGACCAGAATTTCTATTGCTAAGCAAGGAAGTTGTTAATTGAATCACACTGATTTTATGACCTATTCTGCCAAATCATTGCAGCTGTTCATGCCTTCATTAAGCAAATCACTTTTCCCATTGACTTTGCTTGCCAGAAGTTTGCAAATGGCGATCACATGACCTGGGAACACAGCAACTAACGTAAATACATAGTGGCTGTTGAGCACCCAAATTTTGATCATGTGACCGTGAGGATGTTGTGATGGTTGTAAGTGCGAGGACTGGTTGTTAAGTCACTTTTTCCAGTACTACTCCTTTGAATGATCACTAAATGAATGGCTATGTTACTTGATCTTAACTAACCAATTCATTTAACATTCTTTTAAATAGAAAGAAACCTCATAGTTATAGGATACGGAGACTTATTTTTTTGATCAAGGATTCCATATAGACTAAGGCCAATTATTTTATTGAGAACTATTCATGGTGACTTGGCTGTACGGTATTTTGTCAGCCACTCACAGTGGTTGTGGGAATGGAAAATGGGTCAGCGTTCTAAATAATTAAATAAACTTGCGTATAATCCTCCCCCGCGTAACTTTCCTAATCTAAATAATCCTTGCTTCAGTGCTTTCTGGTTCATGAGGCAGGGAGGATATAAGCATGATAGAGCTGTCTGTACTGCATTACTATCTACCTTGGTGAAGAGTGATTTTATGATGTGAAAATGGTGCAGAGGAAAACTTCCCAGCCACATAAGCAGCGTAGTTCCCCCAGAGGCATTAAGTAAAAAATAAATCCTGGGAATCTGATCACTGGGTGTAATGCATAATTTCCCACCCCCACCCCCACCCCAACCGAAAGAATTCCTGGTTTAGTGAGGACTGAATGATTTCTATGCCCTAAAAGGAGAGTGGAAAGATTTTAACATTTACGGGATCTACTTTAACATGGTCTTAAACAAGAACTTTGGAACTCCATTGACTGGCTAAAAAACTAACTTTTAAGTACAGAACTGAAAGATCTATTTTCTAAGTCTTTCTTCTTTTTAAATCTAACTTAAACAAACAAGTCCTAAAACTGCACGATACCCTTTCACCTTTCTAAAAGCAAGCAAGCCAGCAAGCAAAAAAAAAAAAAGTGCTTTCTTTTCTAGCCCATATTTTCACACATGGGGGAGTGTCAGCCTTACCAGGTGAACCACGTACCAAACATGACCAGATAAACTAATTCTACCTTATTGCAAAGCCATAGTAACAGAATCTTGCGAGTCTAAAAGTACAAAAGTACAATTCTCCCACTGTCTCCTTTACAGTCCGAGAAACTAGGAAGGGTCCCTTCTGAACTTCTTTTCCCA
>QLTV01002579.1:608561-620222 GCA_003457575.1 Thermophis baileyi
CCGCAGGGGACGTCGCAAAGGAGCCAGGAGTAATCACCCCACCCTGCTACCTCCTTCCTTCATCTCTGCAAAAGGTCTACTCCCAAATGAATCAAGCTCTTCATTAAAAGACAGCCAAGAGCCTTTGGACCCCGCCGGGCTTGGAGGGGGGGGCGGGATGAGGGGTGGGTGGGAAAGAAGGAATACTACGATTTATGGGGCAGATTTTAATTAAGCTATAAAACGCGAGAGGGGCTGGTGGGAACGGGAAATGGAGCATCGGCGATTCTGTCCTCGGGGCACACGTTTCTCCTCCAGCCCCCATAAACTGCCTTATTTATACCCCACCTTCTCCCAACCCCAGGAATCAACAGGCGAGCTCGGCTCTCGCGTCCTGCCGGGCGACCCAAGGCCAGGACCTTGTGATCGGGCCAAGCAGAAGGTTTAGTTTTGGTGACGGGGGATAGCGGGTGGTATTGGGGGGCAGGAGCGCCCACGATGAGCCCTGCAGGTCATCTGCTAGCCCACGATGAGCCCTGCAGGTCATCTGCTAGCAAGACATGCAGGCTGGAACAATCTTTGATAGGGAGGACTCTGGAGATGGCAGGGACAACCCTAATCTGAAATCTCTTAGAATAGGAGCCTGCAGATTATCTCCAGAAATTCCAAGCAATGTAATTTAGAATTATCACCCTCATTTTTGGGTTAGGTGCATCTAAAAACTTGGGGTTTTTTAGTCAGATTCTTTAAGCATTCTCCAGAAATGGACATATTAATAACACTGTATGTACCTGGGATTTATGGCTGACATTCCTATGCATTTTTATATGGGGATCTACTTTAACATGGTCTTAAACAAGAACTTTGGAACTCCATTGACTGGCTAAAAAACTAACTTTTAAGTACAGAACTGAAAGATCTATTTTCTAAGTCTTTCTTCTTTTTAAATCTAACTTAAACAAACAAGTCCTAAAACTGCACGATACCCTTTCACCTTTCTAAAAGCAAGCAAGCCAGCAAGCAAAAAAAAAAAAAGTGCTTTCTTTTCTAGCCCATATTTTCACACATGGGGGAGTGTCAGCCTTACCAGGTGAACCACGTACCAAACATGACCAGATAAACTAATTCTACCTTATTGCAAAGCCATAGTAACAGAATCTTGCGAGTCTAAAAGTACAAAAGTACAATTCTCCCACTGTCTCCTTTACAGTCTGAGAAATTAGGAAGGGTCCCTTCTGAACTTCTTTTCCCATCCAATATCCAGCTATGGGCTATGTTCCACCTTTTGGGACCGTTCCCTAGGCAGCATCTTTTTGCCTATCTCCCAAAGTCTTTCCCACATACATCAAGATTGTCATATTTATCATTCCTTCTCTTGGATGATTCCTCTATCACTTCCCACTACCTTTTAATTTGCATTTTATTATTTTTCCACTTCCTTTCAGCTAGTGTGATGATCTGTAAATTGACGCTGAGAACTGAAAATCCGTTGTGAAAATTAAAAATGAAGAGACATTGCCCAACTGAAAATAACATTTTTGTATTATTTTTTTTAAACTGACATTTAATTTTTGAGCTTGTACAATGAGAAACCCATTTGTGGGTTTTGAGAAAACATAGATTATAGGGAATAATCTTGAGTTACACAACTCCCTGCATGAATATGGAAGGATGATTGCTGAATATGTTAAGAGATAAGTATGATAACAGAAAGCATGGCAATAGATAAAATAGCTAGTGAATAGATGATTAAGTGTAGATAAAATACATGTATTTTTGTACACAACTTGTGCTCTGTTGCTGATTAAGAATCCAAATGATTTGCAGCAAATGTTAAACAGCTTGTATGATGCAGTGAAAAGTCTAAGTCTGAAAATTAACCTATAAAAGCAGATTAATTGTACCTGATAGGGCAAATGGAATGAATGTCAAGTAGGTAGATTTATATAAAGATGAGGAAATGGCGTAAAAAATGATAAGACGTGCAATCTGGCAGAAAGTGTAGTGAGTAATATGTAGTCTGTGGCTATCAATAAATGTTGAAAAAAAGTGAAAATAGTTGTATCTGAGACTGTATTTTTGCCCACATTGTTATATGCAAGGGAGAGTAGTATACTATGTCAAGAGACTCATAAAGTAAAGAGACTCATAAAGTAAAATAAGCTGAACGTAGTCAGAATGAAAAACTTAAGGAATGCATATTAAATCACGAAACAATGGGATCAAGAACCAGTTGAAGCAGAATGAAGTTAGACTAAGTAAAAAAGTAGGTGACCACAAGTAAAAAAATTATTAGTATAAAAAAATACTAAGGCGACTTGAACAAATGATAGTATGAATAAGGATTTGATTAGAAAAAGAATCCGAGAAGGCTACACAGTAAATTGGTTGAGAGGAGAGGAGGGGCTATGAAAGTTTCAAATGGAAGAAATCTTCAAAAAAAAAAACACAATTAGATTAAAAAAACAAAAAGCTATTAAACAATCCATGTATTTGGAGGTGGGGGGGGAGAGGAAGCAAATGAGTGTTTGCAAGGAAATAAAAAATAGGTGATGGTATAATGAATGGGATCATCAGAGTAAACATCATGTAGCTGTGTTTCCTACCCTTTTCTTTAGCTCGCTATTTCTTATTCCTTCTCTGCATGAAGTTTGTATAACACTGCTTACCCCCAATAAGATGATGCGTGTGGAGTGGGGAGAGGAGAGAAAGATAGAGAATTTCTAAACTACTAAGGCTGCAAAATCCAGGCGTACAAAGTTTTTTTTTTTTTCCTATTTCTTTGCTGTTGCAATTCTTCGATTTCTGCGGTTCCTTGATGGGGTATAGCTTGCCCAGCAACCGCCCAACTTTCCTTTTTCATTCCATCCTGTATTCCGGAACATGTACGTTTTAATCAATTAGACAATTTTGTTCAATTAAGGTAATTCAAAATGCATGTGATTGTGTTTTATTTAAATACCTTTATTTACATAAACACACGTTTATGTTCTCAGCAGCCTTAGAATTCAGACTGCAGCCTTTCCCTCTTTCTTCGATCAACAGCTGTCGCCTTTAGTCCCCGGGCTGTTTTCCCTAGCCCTTTCTCCATGTTGATTGGCTGGCTTGGAGCTTGGGCTTTCCGTCACTCTCCCATCATCCCCGGCAGGCTCTGGCACTGGCAGGCAAGAATCTTTTTTAAGGGAAGTTGACAAAGGGCCCCGCGGGGCTGCCGGCTCAAGCGGCCCTCCTTGCTGCTACCTCCAGCCTGGGAGCCTTGTATACAAAGGCTCTTTGCTGGGGAGGGGGTGTCCGGCTGGGGTGGGGTTGCCATGACAATTTTGCTGAACGGGAGGGCGGGGTGCTTTTTCCTGCTGCAGAGACACCTTGAATATATGGGGCTCTTTAAGCATCCTTAATGGGAACGAGAGTCAAAACAAGTGAGGGAATCAGGCGGCCTGATTTGGGGAGGAGAGAGGAGGAGGAGGAGGGGGAAAGCCGCAGGGGACGTCGCAAAGGAGCCAGGAGTAATCACCCCACCCTGCTACCTCCTTCCTTCATCTCTGCAAAAGGTCTACTCCCAAATGAATCAAGCTCTTCATTAAAAGACAGCCAAGAGCCTTTGGACCCCGCCGGGCTTGGAGGGGGGGGCGGGATGAGGGGTGGGTGGGAAAGAAGGAATACTACGATTTATGGGGCAGATTTTAATTAAGCTATAAAACGCGAGAGGGGCTGGTGGGAACGGGAAATGGAGCATCGGCGATTCTGTCCTCGGGGCACACGTTTCTCCTCCAGCCCCCATAAACTGCCTTATTTATACCCCACCTTCTCCCAACCCCAGGAATCAACAGGCGAGCTCGGCTCTCGCGTCCTGCCGGGCGACCCAAGGCCAGGACCTTGTGATCGGGCCAAGCAGAAGGTTTAGTTTTGGTGACGGGGGATAGCGGGTGGTATTGGGGGGCAGGAGCGCCCACGATGAGCCCTGCAGGTCATCTGCTAGCCCACGATGAGCCCTGCAGGTCATCTGCTAGCAAGACATGCAGGCTGGAACAATCTTTGATAGGGAGGACTCTGGAGATGGCAGGGACAACCCTAATCTGAAATCTCTTAGAATAGGAGCCTGCAGATTATCTCCAGAAATTCCAAGCAATGTAATTTAGAATTATCACCCTCATTTTTGGGTTAGGTGCATCTAAAAACTTGGGGTTTTTTAGTCAGATTCTTTAAGCATTCTCCAGAAATGGACATATTAATAACACTGTATGTACCTGGGATTTATGGCTGACATTCCTATGCATTTTTATATGGCTATCTATGTATTTCTTTGGTAAGCATTAAAGCAGCTTAAAACTACTCGTAATTTTATTTCTGTGTGAGATTTGGAGCCCCCACTCCCTGATTCTGGGCAGTTTACAGTACAAAAAGAGAGAAAAAAGAAAGAAAAATCTGAAGTATCTGTACAACAATATTTCATTGGGAATGAGGTTGATGTGTGGAAACAGGAGACTGACAGGATTTAGAGTGGCTGGAGCCGGGACCTGACATAGCAGAGCTCTTGAGGGGAAAGGGGCAAAATAGTCTGTATACCAGACTAAAGCCAGATAGGAAGGCATAGTCCATTCCCTTATTTGATTCTTCACTGTATGTTGCTGCTGATGAGGCAGGAAATACTCTGCACGTCTATGGAGATTCTCAATCATCCAGGTCATGGTTGTCCCAAAGGTGCTTTTTCAAAAGGCAACTGGACTTTGTTTTTTTTCCTTGAAGACGTTTCGCTTCTCATCCAAGAAGCTTCTTCAGTTCTGACTGAAGAACTGAACTGAAGAAGCTTCTTGGACGAGAAGCGAAATGTCTTCAAGGAAAAAAACAAAGTCCAGTTGCCTTTTGAAAAAGCACCTTTGGGACAAGTATTCTGCACGTGCTCAGGGGAACCTTATGATAGTTACCTCATATGCACCAAGTCTGAGGACAGTGTAAGCCAACTGATTAAAAGGGAAAACCTGTACCAGTGGCATTCTCTAATGAAATGGACGAGTCTTCTGGGGAAAAGGATGATATTGCTAGATTTCCTTTTATTTTGGTTGATGGGGAGGAAGGAGGGAGCTATACCAAAGCTCCTCAGAGTCTCATTGGGAGAGGGAAGCCTGGAAGCAGAAAGGCAAAGATTTTGAGACAGCACATTTGGTTGGCCTCTGGAGATCTGTAACATTTAGCTTCCTCCATGGCTTTCCCTTCTGTGCCCTAGTCCTTAACATGCCACCTTCTGGCCTCCTTGTGGGCTTCTGGAATGGGAAATGATCTAGCTATGTTAGTCATTCAGTGCCTGCTCCAGGGATGGTTCCCTAAAACTAGAAACAAGATGTGGGATAGACGTAAGTGTTGAATCATGGTGGAGTCATCTTACCTCTGGGAACTTCACAGATATTTAAAGTTAAGGGGAAATCTGGGGGTTTTTCCTGTTCAATTTGAGCTGATCCTTTAAATCAGGAGTGTCAAACTCAAGGCCCACGGGGTGCTTAGATCTGGCCCCCACGGCTGCCCTGCAAACAGCAAAGGACCGGCCCACGGTGCCTTTGCCAGCGCCCCCCCCCCCCGTTTTCGCTGGCAGAGGGCTAGCAAAACAAACTAAAAGCAAAACAAAACAAAAGGAGAAATGTTTCCCCTTTTGCATTTGAGCATCTAAGAAGGGACAGGAAAGGAGAAAGGGAAAGAGGAAAGACAAAGAAAAAGATGGGAAGATGGGAAGAGAGCAAGGAAGGAAAAATAAGGAAAGGGGGAAGGAAGAAGAAAGAATGAAGAGGGAAAAAGAAGAGAAGGAAGGAAGGAAGGAAGGAAGGAAGGAAGGAGAGGGAGGGAGGATCTGAGGGAAGTCCTGCCTTAGCACTTGGCCACCATAGGTGCCCCCGACACGAGTGATGCAGGGGTGGGTTCTTCTTTTCTTCGCTGCCGGTTCGCTCAGTGATGCTCTTCGCGCATGCACAGTGCTTAAAAAAATTGTGCATGCGCAGAAGCAAAAAAACAAAATGGCGGCTCCTATGAGGCCGCCGAAAGAACCGGTTCAGGGGCATGGCAGGCCTGGGTTGCTGCCGGTTCTAGCGACCCAGGCCGCCAAGTTATTACCGGTTCTATAGAGCCGGTCTGAACCGGGAGGAAGCCACCTCTGGAGTGATGTTGAGCTGGCCACGCCTACCCTGGCCACGCCCCCTGGCCCCCCGAGGTCAAACACAACCCTGAATAAATAAATCGATCATGATTTTTCTTTCACAAGTCAAGGATTCTGATTCTTGTCATCTGCTTCAGGTTGTGAGCATTTACCAGCACACACACACACACACACACACACACAAACACAAACACAGAGTACCTTTACTAATAGGGATAGCAATAGTAAGAAAGCCCAGCGCAAAATGCAGCCCGTTTCATACACTGCAATGGCACATTAATTCTGCTTCCTTGATATATGTGACAGTAAATCATGCATTTACAGGACAGGGGTTGAATGCGATACATTTTAAAACAATATACTTTTGTCTTTTGAGAGGAACAGGGGAATTGATGTAGGGAAGAGGACAGCAAATTGTTAGTTATGCGTTGTGATATCAAACATGTTACTTATAGGAGTGGAGAAAGGGGCTTGTAAGATTTTCTCTGTCTCACGTTTGATTGGCTTTAGATATTATAGCTATGGCCTTGGGGAAAAGGAGCGCTATTCACTGTTTCAACCTCGGTAGCACTCGGGTGGTCCTGATTAGGCATTTAAACTCTGATGGCTAGGACTGATATCCTTCCTGCTAAGGGGGAGACTGTACAGGCTCTGAAAGGCCAACATTATAAAGGGATTCATATTCACATTCCTATCCAGGCATTTCTGCATCACCTCATTTTCACCCCACAATCCCTCACAGAGCATGGTGAAACAGGCCCACATTTGTCTTCTGCTGGCTCCGAAATGTGTTCATTTGTTTAGTGATTAGGTTAATACCCTGTCTTTTGTTCAGGAGCTTCAAGTGGGTGTACACAGTGCTCCCTCTTATTTTTTCCCACAAGACGGGCACTTTGACAGTTGGGCAGCTCTGGAAATTAAAACAATGCTGTGAGGTAGGCTGGGCAGAAAGAGCAAATAATGGCCCAAAGTTCCCCATTGAGTTTCTGTGGCTCAGGGGAGCTTGAATCTGGGTTTCCCTGGTACCAGCCCCACCTCTTAACCATTCCATCCCACGATATGAGGCAGCCAATTTATTTATTTATTTTTTATTTGTCAAACATGTACAAGATAGCAGTTATAGGTATAAACATAAACAAAGGAAGTAAGTACAGATAAATGGGGACAGTAAGACAGGGACGGTAGGCACGCTGGTGCGCTTATGCACACCCCCTTTATGGACCTCTTAGGAATGGGGTGAGGTCCATGGTAGACAGTTTGAGGTTGAAGCTGTGAGGGTTTGAGGATGTAACAACGGAGTCGGGTAGAGCATTCCAGGCGTTGACCACTCTGTTGCTGAAGTCGTATTTTCTGCAATCGAGTTTGGAGCAGTTTACCTTGAGTTTGTATCTGTTGTGTGCTCGTGTATTGTGGTGGTTGAAGCTGAAATAGTCGTTGACAGGTAGGACGTTGTAGCAGATAATTTTATGAACTATGCGTAGGTCATGCCAAAGGCGACGTAGTTCTAAACTTTCTATGCCCAGAATTTCAAGTCTGGTTGCGTAAGGTATTCTGTTGCGAGAAGAGGTGTGGAGGATTCTTAGAGAAGAAGCTACGCAAGATTAGGTTTACAATTCTTAATACCTTTTTGGCAATGCTGTTACAGTGAACTCTAGAGCTTAGATCGTTTGAGATGAGTACTCCTAGGTCCTTGACATAGTGAGGGTCGTCTACGAGATCGTTTCCGCCCAGCTTGTATTTGGTGGTCTGATTTTTTTTTTTTGCCAATGTGTAGCACAGAGCATTTATTTGTTGAGATTTGGAGTTGCCAATTACGCGACCATTCAGACACATAGTCAAGGTCGCTTTGTAGGGCAGCAGCATTGTCAGTGGTGTTAAATAATAATGCTCACCACTAACTGACCAAAAAGAGAAGTCAAAAAGTTTCCCTGGGCTACAATGAATTCTGGAATAACAAAAAATCATCTGTAGAATAAATTGGTAAGGCTTTTCCTCTCATAGTTTTGGTTTGTGCTATGTGCATTTATATTATTTATGATTCTTAGTAGAGAGCTGGGTGGTTTTCTTCCCAATTTGGAAACAGCAAAGCCACTATTCCCCCCCATGCATTGGAAAACCTCTTGCAAACTGCTGGTGAAAGGATAACATGCCAACTTATTTTTGAAACTAAGAGGTTTCCCAGGCATTTCTACCTGCGTTTGCATACTGTTCTCATGGCTGGAACAGAGATAACAGAAATACTGTATATTCTCATCCATGTTACAGCAGGCACCAGCAACAGAACCCTGAAACCAGTCAAGAGGGAGAGCGAAGGAATTAATTATGTGCAAACCCCACAATTTCAAGAACCGAACTTCTAGAAAAATCCAGGCTGTTCCATCCTCCCCTAGAACAGACTGTTCAGGAATGGTATGGCAGGTTTCTAGAAATAAATTCTCTGAACAGAAATGGACCAACCCAAAAGATATCAAGCTGCTCACAATTCAAAGGATTATACTTCTGGAAATTTTAAGAATCACTCCACGATGACATGATCTGGAGGAGGTACATCATGGTTCAGAAGAACTGTACATTCTGGAGTTCTCTGAACATTCAATTCCCAAAACGGTGATGTTACACATTTTGAAAAGCAAAAGTTCCCTCTGATAGGAAAGTAAACGACAGCTGCAGTGCTGGGAGGGAAAAATCTACGGTAATTCTTGTCCTGATTTCAGATGAACTAGAAAAAAAGGAAGGACTCAGCTGTTGAATTACTGATGACAACATAGGATTGCAGCAGAATCTGAACTGGAGCAAAGAGCCTGTGTGAAGCCATGCATGATTTAGCACATCTCTCTCCCTTCACCAACTCCTTTACCCCACTTTAATGTTGTGTGATCCTGCAATAATGCCACACCAGCACAAATGGGGGAGCAATCTTATTTCTGTGGATTTGTAAATGGAGGTCCAGCTATTTATGAATAACAAGGAATAGCAGGAAGAAACTGTTCATTTTTTCCACCTAAAGAGTTGAAAGCAGTTCAAAAGCTGTACATTGCTTATTATGGGTACACGTTTTTTACAGTGGTTTTTGATATGCTGACTCTGCAGGGCTTAGTAAAGAAACCTGGTTCATTAAAGGTGTCAGAGAAGTTTTGCCTATTTATTTTTTTTCAGAAAGTATCCTTACTTTAAAAGAAAAATAAAATGCACATGTGGACCTTCTGATCTATAGCAATGCAGAAGATGTGAAGCAACCAATGTCTTTAGCCTGGTGGCCTCCAGATGTGTTGGGACTGCAACATTCAGGTTATCCTAGGCAGAATAGCTAAGATTTATTTATTTAAAAGATTTATGTAGCACCGCATCTTAAGCCACTCTGGCCGGCTTACAAAAACTGATAAATTGGGGGGGCGTTATAGTCCCAAGACAACTGAATAGCAATAGGTTAGAAAAAAATGGCATGGAGTTTAATCTTTGTGAAATGTTTATAGGTTGGAGCTTGGAGAGATAAACATGTATACAGGTGTTTTAAAACCCGGATATCTTCCTATTAGGATTTTGCTGATTCTTAAAGAAGTGAGGCAAATGATTACAGATTCAGTGGTGACCCCTTGTCAATTGTGGCCGGCCCTTCTACCAAAGTATTTTGTGGCATCTATACTATACTCTTTTCATTAAGCATTGAAGCCATTTTTATTCCCCCAATATTTTAAGTAGCTTAAATGCCATTAAATCTTCATACTATTTTATTTTGGTCTTAGCTTGATTTTATGTGCTGCTCATTCTTCCTGCTAGTTGTAGGTTGGTTTTATTATGTGCTGCTCTCAGCATGATTTATTGGGCTGGAGCTTATGTTTTTAATTTACTTGGACACCAGTACAGAGAGCATTTTGGTTACGGACAACTTAAAAATGCAGTAATAAATAAATGTGCCACAAGGATTAACCTTGCAACACTTTGGCTTTCATTAATGTCTGATAAAGTTACTATATGCTTTTAAGATTCACATATACTCTCATATATCTATATTATATAGGTATCTGATGCTACAGATACTAACCCAATGATTTCAATAAGAATTTTCACACATGAATCCGGAGTGTGAAAATAGTAATGATTTTGCCTCATGGCGTGGGAAAGCTATCTTGGTTGATTAAAAACTATGCAAAACTGACCAAAGATGGACTTTAAAAAAAAAGAACAACTACCAAAGGACATACTTCTATATTTCTGAAATTGTAGTTTTGTATAAATCTTTAGTTCCTTAGTTTTGATAGAGAAACAATAAATCAGCAGCTGCTAACATATTCTTTCATCTTGCAAACACACTTCTACTGTACTAATGTTTTCAGCTTTCAGCCTTTTAGAAAAAACTTAAACTGTTTTCCATTTGAAAAGTTTATAGGTACTTGTAGCATTTTTAAAACATTTATTAGCGAAATAACTCATAGTCCAGTAACAGCTTTACAATAGCAAACTCTATAATGCAGAATTTTCATATTTGGCATCCTGGATTGTATTAACTGTTCAAACCATGGGGAAATGGGGCAGGGAGGAAATCTTGGGATTTGACCAAAACGAGCTAATGTATATAATGTAAGTCTGTGTATGTCTTCTCAGAAGTTAATTACTTTAATAGTACAAGCTGAACTCCCAGAATTCCCCAGCAAACTTTTTGAACCTTGGCACATCTTACAGCTCTAGGCTATTTGCAGATGAAACAAATAAGAATAGAATTGATAGCACTAGAGCAAACAAATGGCTTAGCCTATTATCCAGGTTTTAATTGGTAATTTCAAGCGATCATGTGTTCCCCTCTTTTTGTCTATGTATGTATTTGTAATGTAAAATTCAAAGACAAAAAAATGGACTGTCTCAGCTATTTAGCTACAATAGTCTGCTGTCAATAAGAAACACTGGACTCCAGTATTTCAAAGTCTTGGTGATTATGGGTCATTCACAAGATCCAAAGGTCTCCAAGCTGGAATGGACTCAGGTGCTTTGCTCTTTTCTGTTGGTACCAGCAGCCTCAAGGAAGCATCACTCAGGATAACGTGGCAATTAAACTTAAAAATCAACTAGCTAGATTTGCTTGCTTGCCACTTCTGCTGAGAAATTACAATGGCACACCCCACTGAGCGCATGAGGCCAGAAAAATAAAACTCCCCAGAGCAAGCCTTAAGGAGGTCTCACCTTCTTATTCTGATGGTGTTTTGGCCTTAGGCAATGGTTGTGGAAGCGATAATGAGACCCAGCATTTGCCTAAAGCAGCGGTTCTCAACCTGTGGGTCGCGACCCCTTTGGGGGTCGAACGACCATTTCACAGGGGTCGCCGCACGCGTTAGCCCGCCATTTTGGTGCCACCGTCACTGCAGGAGTGAAAAAGTCCCGGTTCGGCCGTGCCTGCGGGTCGCCGGACAGCTGGTAGCCCGGACGCCGCCATTTGGGTTCTTCTACCCTCTGCGCATGCACAGAATGCTTTGCGCATGCGCAGAGGGTAGAAGAACCCAAATGGCGGCGTCCGGGCGAAGTCTCCCACTTCCGATGCTATCAGCTGT
>QLTV01002579.1:625409-636784 GCA_003457575.1 Thermophis baileyi
TTACTGCTGCAGCTGTGGATGGCTGAGATTGTTTGTGTTGGATTCTGTAGACAAACATCTCACTGTATGGCTGAAACATGAATTTAAAACCTACTGATCTCTTCCTTGCCAAGTAACAGAGCTGCTGGGTCTCAATAACATTTCTTGGCTGACCATCATTGTGAGGACATTTCTGCAGGTTGATCTTCATAGGGTCTGATCATGGTGCCCTCTTCTCCTCTCTCTGTCTCCCCTTGACTTTCTTACTTTTTCCCCAGGACAAGTCTCTCTCCTTGTCATCTCCATTCTGTCACTTGGTTCAATAACTCAGCCAGTCGTAATTGCTATCATCGAAAACCGACACGAAGTAAAACATCTGGAGATTCGTCTATGGAGATTCTCAGTCATCCAGGTGACTGTTGTCCCAAAGGTGCTTTTTCAAGAGGCAACTGGACTTTCTTTGTTTTTCCTTGAAGATGAACTGAAGAACTGAACAAGCTTCTTGGATGAGAAGCGAAAGTCTTCGAGGAAAAACAAAGTCCAATTGCCTCTTGAAAATGCACTTTGGATAAAACATCTGATAGATCTTGAGTTAGGAATGTACTAATTAAGGGCTAGGAAACAGAGGTGGGTTCCGCCCGGTTCGGACCGGTTTGCCTGAACCAGTAGCGACCCGCTGGTGACATCACGATGACATCACGGATCCGGTTCGGTCCGTGATGCCGCCATCTTTTTTAATTTTTTTAAAAAAAAAATTCCGGGTTTTTTTTCTTCTGCGCATGTGCAGAAGCCGAGTTTCCAGCACTGCGCATGTGTCGCCATCTTGTTTTCGGCTTTTGGGGGGGGATTTTTTTATTTTTTTTGCACTGTGCATGCGCGCGCACCCATGAGGCGCAGCCATGCAGTGCGGGAGGAAGCAAACTGGCAGCGAGGTAAGTTAGAACCCACCCGTGCTAGGAAACCATAATACTGCAAATTGTAGTGGACTTCAAATGAAGTTATCCTCAGCCTCCTAACCCCGGGAATTGCAATTCAGCAGCAACTGGAGGGCTGAAAGTTTTTCATTCCTGTGCTAAATGAGAGACCCTTCAGTGTGCTATTGTGTTCATCTAAAGCAGTGGTTCTCAACCTTCCTAATGCCGCGACCCCCTCCCCGCCCCCTCCCTGCACGTGCGCGTTGCCAGTCACCAAGATGGCGGGCTAGCGCCTGCTTAGGTGACCCCTGTGAAAGGGTCGTTTGACCCCCAAAGGGGTCGTGACCCACAGGTTGAGAACCGCTGATCTAAAGGATGTGTACTACAAATCGGTTTAATGGAATGGTGTGCTAGCCCCCACCAAACTCTATTAAATCAAGGTAAGCAACCTGGATATTAAGCTAGGCATGATAATTATTATTCCCTCTCCCCCCCCAAAAAAACTGAAGGCAGTTTGAAAGGATTGCTTGCTGCATTTAGAAACCCCAGATCTCCTCTGTTAGAATGTCAGTTTAAAACATGCTTGACAAATGGTGACTGCTAGAGAAAATAAGTATTCTTCAGAGATCCTACAGAAAATGACAAGTCTACTACGACAAGTCTTTCTCTACTTAACCGAGTTCTAGATGGAGGAAGTAATAGGGGTACTTGTTCCTTCTGGTTTTGTTGGCTCTCTCCTCTTTCTTGTTCCTTACGAATTATCTTCACTGCATGGTTGCCCCATTGTTAGACAAGGTTAGCCATGATTTTTGGAGGGCAGGAGTGGATGACATCACCCTGCCCTCATACCAATTTCATTGTAAATGCATTGTTGTTGTAGTCCAAAGCAGTTTGTTTCTCAGCAGTTTTAAGATGTGTGGGCTTCAACTCCCAGAAGTCCACACGTCTTAAAGCTGCCAAGGCTGAGAAACACTGGTCTAAAATCTTCTTTCTCCCCTTATAAAGCTTCAAGTGTTCCTGTCCATTTTGGGAAGTGTGCTTGACTTCAATGCAGATCAATCTCCGCAGTTTACTGGTTACTTGATATGGCAATCGGCACACCTAAACTGAATGCTTTGCAAACTGCTTCAGTCCTGGTAAGATTTTCTGAAGTTAATTTAAAGTAAAACGGCATGAGCGCGGGATAGGGAAGGGTTCAGTGCAGATATACAGTACATACCCTTTAATGAGTTTGCCAAATGTTCGGCAAAAGGAGCCCATGTCCTCATTTCTGTCCTCATGTCCTCCGTTTGGCAAGCATAGCCTTAAAAATCAAATATTGTCATGCCTTTTGAGCATCTTAACAAGCTCCTTAAGTAGCTTTTCTCCATCCAGGGATTCCCTATAGTAAGTGCTACACCTCCAATTAACAAATTCAGCTCTGTGGCCATAACTATCTGATTGAACAATGCTATTTGGGACCAAAATTCCATCATTAAGTGACATGAATTGAAAAATCACATGATTATACCTAACGGTACAATCCTAAGTCCCTATCCTAAAATCACATGATTGTACCTAATGGCAACCTAAGTCCCAGTTGCCATTGTTAAATGAGGACCGTGTGGGTTGTTAAGTGAAGACCTCACACGACTGTGACTTTCAATATCTTGCTGGCTTCCCCACTGACTTTGCTTGTAGGTAGCCAGCAGAGAAGGTCACTAATCATGATAGCAATAGCAATAGCACTTAGATTTATATACTGCTTCACAGTGCTTTACAGCCCTCTCTAAGCGGTTCACAGAGTCAGCATATTGCCCCCAACAATCTGGGTCCTCATTTTACCCACCTCGGAAGGATGGAAGGCTGAGTCAACCTTGAGCCTGGTGAGATTCGATATGCCAAACTGCTGGCAGCCGGTGATCAGCAGAAGTAGCCTGCAGTACTGCACTCTAACCATTGCGCCACCGCATGATCGTGTGACCATGAGGTTGCTGTGACTGCTGAGTCTAGTTGTAACCACCACTTATGCAGGGCCATTGTTGAATTTGAACCGTCGGAGAACCGGTGGTCCTTAAACGAGGACCACTTGTATCCTCCGGCTAGAAGACTTTAATCAGTTACACGCTGAAGGCTTTTGCCTCCTAACTGGCTCTAGTACATTTTTGCTATTGAAAGACCAGTACTTCTGAGGCTGAAAAAAAAGAAACTTGATATACATGGAGGCCTACATAGGTTTTTCTTTTCTTTTCAGTTTTTTACTCTAATTTTTACCACAGATGCCCAGAGAATTAAACAGTGTGTCCTCCTCTCCATCCCACCCGTTTGTTTTCCTTTCCAATCCATGTTTGTGTCCTCCTTTGCCTGTTCGGATATCTGGTAACCCTGCACGCATTCAACCATATGGAGAATGCTTGGGGGTGGGGAACAGGGATAGGAATTTAGTTGAAAACAGAAATAAATGGTCTTGCCATTTCTTGCAAGTGCCCATGTAACTATTGATTGTGTGAAAACGCTTTGCGCTCCTTGTAAATGTATGTCAGTGTGTGGATGGGTGTAAGAGAGGGTTGAGTTGCTAAGAGTTGCACACCTACTTTGCGGTGGACGCTTCCTGAAACGAAAGAATATTGTACAAAGTCTTAAGGAAAGAGGAAGCCCATTTTTGTAGTCAAACAGCAAGCTGCTGTTATGCTAGTGACCTGGCCATCTTTCCTCCCCAGTGGAGGGTTTTCATTGCTACTAAAATTATACAATATTTATGAATGTGTGCAGATGTATAATGGTATGGGGAAATGGCCGCCATGCTTTATGCTTTTTAATCATCCCATCGTGGCCCTTAGCATATTGCCCAGACACATGCCTACGAGCATGTACAAAAAGGGCAGGTGTGCATACGTGCACACTTCACTGTAAATCCGTTCAGTGAGCCTCAAGTACAGACAGGCTGTTGAGGGATCCCTTGGGTGGCATTGGGGAGGGACATATTTTGCTATCCTGCTCCATCTCCAGATCTTAGAGGTCAGATTGCCTCCTTGGCCTGTGTCCATGGAAGTGTGCGAACTGGGTCCCTGTTGCTAGGCCTCAGGAGCTCATCCATGGCTGAGAAATTACACGGATTCTTTATGCATCACTTTTAGCACCTCTTTGGGATGTTTGTTTTCCCTTTCGAATTGTATCTCTTGCAACACATAGAAAACGAGCAGAGAAGCACACTCCTGGCAATATAAACATATGCTGGGGAAGGAGGGCGAGCAAGAACAAGCAACAGGCTTGCTTAAGATAAGAAATGGCTGCTGATGGCAAAGTGTCTTACGGGATTTTAAAAATTAACCAACTTTATTATCAAAGATTTCTGGGGGAGGAGGCCAACCACAGATTGCAATCATGAACATACCAGTTAGGTGTAATGTGGACGTTCTTAATGGTCAATAGAGCTTGCAGTTTATACAGATAGTCATCCTAAGCAAATGAACAAATGCACAGGTAGTCCTCGACTTACAACAGTTCATTTAGTGACTGTTCAAAGTTGCAATGGCACTGAAAAAAATGTCTTATGACCATTTTTCACACGACCATTGCATCATCCCCATGGTCATGTGATAAAAATTCAGACACTTGGCAACTGACTCATATTTATGACAGTTGCAGTGTCCCGGGAATCATGTGATCAGCTTTTGCGACCTTCTGACAAGCAAAGTCAATGGGGAAGCCAGATTCACTTAAAAACCATGTTACTAATTAACACCTCTGATGATTCACTTAACAACTGTGGCAGGAAAGGTTGTAACATGGGGCAAAATTCACTTAACAAATTCTCACTTAGCAACATAACTCTTGGGCTCAATCGTGGTCGTAAGTCGAGGACTATCTGTAGTCCTCAACTTACTTGTTTTCTCTTTCATTCATGATAGATGAGTGGAAAATGAATCAGTCTAGGTCTAATTAAATCTGTCTTTGTTATTCCTGATGTTCAACAACTCCACTATTTCAAAAGATCCAGTCACTATATAGGAGAGCTTTTAATAGCTAACATCATTAACATGTCTGCAGATGACAGCTTCATTGCCTATCACTAAACTGAGCCTACCAAGGTTGAGTTTGTTGTTAATATTTGAGAAATCGATTAATTTTCCACAGTAGTGTTAACTGGAAATATCTAATCTACTTATTCACTAAATTAATTCTATTTCTTGGATTTGCACAACACTGATCCAAGAACCAGGCATAGGGGTTGGTTTTTCTCCACATAAAGAACTGTAAGTTAACCATTTGAATTACAGCACAATATGTTGTGTGAACCGGTCATAAATTAGACTCCACTAAGATGCTAACCTTACTGTGCTTGGTTTGGTTTAAGTTAGCATGTTTTACAAACACAGCCTCCATGATTTATTAGCCAGGTTTACGATTTAGAATGGCGAATCCCTGGCCTTTGTCTTGCAGAACATTAATGGCTGGAACTTACAAGCTGTGATCAGAGAATACCCTGATAGAAGCCATGGTTTGTAAGCCACTGTGTCTGGCTTTACACAGCAAATAAGCTAGCCACATCACAGCATACTACAGATGAACTTTACCATAGTACACTAAAGTAAAGCAATGCCTGCTTCACTTCAGTTTTAAAGGATTGCGCTATATCTGCAAAAACTACCGGTATTTCCTTCCACTGATGAAAATGTAGGTTGCTTTCACCCTAATCATTTTTGGCTGATATAATTGATATAATTAATTATGAGAATATAGATTAATCACCCATTGTCTGAAAATGGACATTTTCTGTACTATCCTGTTGATTTTTTTAAAGGCTTGGTTTTATATACAGTATAGTGTGTGTGTATGGTGTGTGTATGGTTCAATCCAGCGGTGGGTTGCTCCCGGTTCGGCCCGGTCCTTAGAACCGGTAGGGGCGGCAGCAGGAGGCTCCACCCACCCACCCGGGACGCTTCTGCGCATGCGCAGAAGCGTCGCGTGCGCGCGCAAACTGGTAGCAACGGGTTTTAGAACCCACTACTGGTTCAATCATGTCTGATTCTCAGAGATTTCATGGACAGTCCCTGAAGTTTTCTTGGCAGGGTTCCCATCCCCCCCCCCGAAGTGGTTTGCCCTTCCTTCCTTCCTAGGACTGAGAGAAGGTGACTGAGCCATGGTCTTCCAGTTGGTTTTGTGCTTAAGGCAAGACTAGAACTCACAGTCTACTGGTTTCTAGCCTAATGCCTGAACCACTACATCAAGCTGGCTTTGTGTTTGTACTTTCCCCAACATTAAATATAATTTCAGTACTAATTAGCCAGCATATCACCATTAATATATCTGGCAGGAAAAATGGTGTATAAGTCAATTGTTTAATGACTGGTAAAAAAAATTGTTTCTGTCTTCATAGACTGCATTTACTGACTATATTATTTTAACTGTGTTCTTCTGTTTCATCCCTTCGCCATTAACAGAATTTTTGCCTTTTAGCTTTAGACTGATTCCACTTAAGTGCAATTGGACTAATGTACTGAAAAATCAGATAAAATGGCTTACATAAATGGCATGAGTATTCTTAACTTCAAAAAGACAATGAATAATTTAGGCTACAGTCCTATCTACACATACTTGGGAGGTATAATGGCTCCAAGGGCAGTTTCAGACTTTTCCACTTCCATTTCCACTCCCCAGTCCTTTGAAACCAGCTTGAAGACAACTCATAGTAATCTTCACTGCTGCCAAATCCCAAATGCTGAGAACTAGGAACAGAAAACAATTGAATCACTGCCCTTGCCAGACATTCTAGAACATCCCAAAATGTCCTTGTTTTATACAATTGTCTGTTCATATTCAAGAAAAATCTGAACGGTTCTTATACCACACAGCTACAAAGCAGTCAAGCCACTGTTCCCATTAGAAGACTTTATACAGCAAGGGTAACTCAAGAAAGTTCTGTAAAGGAGGAAACAGATCATCCATAAAATCAAGAAAGTTGCAGTATTAAAAAAAGAAAAGAAAAAAGTAGTTCAGCCCTCAAACACCACTAACATGAAATCACAGAATTCTGGAAGTCCTTTTGAATTGGCACAGTGTCCGTGTGGTAATAGGTTCTTACTTTTCAGTAAAGTTATATAAGATTGAGTTGTATTAAATAACTGATTTTCAAAGATAGAATTGGCACTGATTAATTGTGGGTTGCAATCTAAACATATTGTATAAATAAAATGCGACTTATGATAAAAGGCCCAGATTCTTCCTTGGGTGAATGTTATGGTTTGCTAGGTGAAATACCATTTGGTTTCCATTGTTAGCTAAGGTAAAAAAAAAAACCTTTAGGAACTGGTAATTGTTGTATGATCAAGAGAAGCATGGAATAAGGAGGCCAAATGCAAAAGGAAGAAGGCATTTTTGTGAAATACTATTAGCTTTCCACAAGTTCATTACACTGGAAAAAATCTTCTACCCGTTTGTACTGGGGCACCTTGTCAGGGAATATTGTACTTCTTTTCCTATATTATTTATTTAGTAAATTTATATGGCCGCCTATCACACCCAAAGTGACTCTGGGCAGTAAACAACCATATTAGAAAACAGTTTGCACATGATTCAGGATTCAGTCCAAATAACATACTGAGGGTAAACTAAGCTAGCAAGATCTGAGTGGCAAAATCCAAAGGACCAACAGATGACATTGGTACACTATTAAAAAAATGACTGTTCTGCATCTCTATGCTGCTATCTAGAGGTCATCCTAATGTTTAGCCCAGGTTTTATATTCCTAACATGGAGCCTAACTAACTCACTGCAACTTAGTTTGGAGTTCACATATAGAGGATTTCATTGTGAAAGTCTTGCAAAACTTAATTGAGGTGCCAGTTTCTATGAAGCTTATTGTGAGTAGTTGCAGGATCTGTATCAATTGAGAAGACTGTTACATTAGGATATATCTTTTGGGGAAGATATTTTCACTTAAGCAGGTCCAATGTAGTCTTTGTTTATTCATCATTTCTCCTTGGTTGCTTTTCCCATTAAGGCGGATCCCATTTTGGAGAGTCTTGTCCCAGATTCTTCTACTTCTGATTGCGAGCCTTCACAAGTATTTGGCGTACATTTCTTCCAGCTTTGCCAGAAAGAATCTGGTGCCTGTTACTTCTTCTTGTTTCCAACATGTGCTCTGCCTTTTATTGATGCAGCAATCTTGATTTGTGACTCCACTAGGAATTATGGCCTGTGCTGTGTAAGTTTATCCTGCAAGATATAAAAAAACCCCCAACAACCAATAGGAAAAACACTGAGAACTTCTTTTGCTATAGTGTCAGACAGGCATAAAATAAAGAGAAATACACAGCTGGAAGGAGCCAACACAGTTGATCAAACGAACAAGAAGTGCTGGTATCCATTTCTGTAAAGCCTGCACTTACCATGCCTGTAAGAATGATTTACACAAATCTTAAATGGGCAAAGGTTTTTCCAACCATTTACTCAGGGGTGGGTTCCAACTTACCTCGCTGCCGGTTCGCTCCCTCCGGCGCCGCGTGGGTGCGCCGCGTGGGCGCGCGCGTGCTTTGCGCGCATGCGCAGTAACAAAAAATCTGGAAAAAAATAAAAACAAAAACAAAAAACCAAAGCCGAAAAAAATATGGCGACCGCATGCACAGTGCCGGAAGTTGGCTTCTGTGCATGCTCAGAAGGAAAAAAAAATCGAAAAAAATTAAAAAAAAAAGATGGCAGCCGCCATGNATCATCGTGACGTCACCAGCGGGCCGCTACCGGTTCGGGAGAACCGGTCCAAACCGGGAGGAACCCACCCCTGCATTTACTTCAACAACTAAATTCCTGCAATCAAAGGCTTAAGTACAAGATTTCTAACCCAGCTTTAGAGTGTTTATCCTCCTTGGTATTAATATCTTTTAAAGAATTTTTTTTTTAAATTTCTGTGCCACCAATTCTGGGATGCTCAATTGGTGTCTGAGGTGGTGTGCAATCATAATAAAACCATGCTACTAAAATAGAATAAAGCATCTATCTATAAAAAGAAGATAAAATAGCAATAAATAATCTAGATACACTTTGTTAAAATCAATTTAGGAAATCTAGGAAAATAAAAACAGCTTAATGTAGTTCCACCAGCAGCAAGCAGATTGTACCCACCACAAGAGAGGGCCCCTCCTTCTGGTTCCAAAGCTGTAAAATATGGAGAGAGGCCTCAAACAAGTTGGCTTGGACATGGGGGGGGGAACACTGCTGGACCCCCCAATACCTCCCTTGGCTCTATCAGGCTTCCTGACCCACCTGCTTTTTCTACCTGTATTTCTTACATAAGTTGCAAAGTGAAGCAGCCATTTCTACTTTGAAGAATGCCTCCAGGCCCTGATATTGTCCCATTAGACAATACCACAAAAATGGCAGGTGGCTACAGCTCAGAGTTTAGCTTGGATGTCTGCTTATCTGCCTGGGGGCCAAATATTGTAAGGTAAAGGGTGGACGGATGGAGAACATGGAATGGAAACAGGTAAGATTAAGTCACATGTAAAATGGGTTGTAAAAAAAAATTTCTCATTTCTCAAAGCACCCTCTAGTAAATAGTTAATAAAAAAAAAACTATTATCTTAAAAAAAAAACTTGCAAAATATCTGACCTGCTTAGTTTTGTGTCCTCTGCTCCTAGGACATCAACAAAGTTTCTGAATTGCAATCAAACACATACACCCACATCCCCACTCGCCTGGTGAGTTTTTCGTCAGAGATTGTTTTCCACCACTGTTTCCTGCATATTTCTTGCCAGATGTCTGGGACCAAAGAGCCTCTTGAAGAACTCTGCAGTCCTCCAAAGCTTGCACAGGTTTGCCAGCAGAACATAATCCAAATGAAGCAAACATCGCATTGGCCTGATCCAAGACACACAGGCCCTGAAGGCCAATGCAAACGTTCATACCAGGACATGGGGCTAAAGTGGCAAGAAAGAGAGGAGAAAAGGCATTATATTTGCTGCTTTTGTGTTTCTGGAACAGGAAAAAAAATCCCACAGTTTAGTAATAGAACACAAAGTTTATGACCTAAGCTCAATTTATATATGACATGTTTATTTTAATTGTGGTTTATTGAATATGTTATAGTAGCCTGGTTCATACATACAGTAATGCTAAGTCATAATTTATGTTTATGCAAGATTCCAGGATGGTTGGATTCATACACCACAAATCTATGGTTCCAACATTCTGCTAAGTTCTGGTTTGATTGATCTTGGTTTACATAACAAGATTTAATAATACTAGCATGCAAAATTATAACAAATGCTTTGTACACTTCACTGATTGGATTAGTATAACAGTGGGTTGCGTGACTTTGGAGCTGTCGGTCTCAGCCCAACTCACCTTGCAGGGTTGTTGTGTGGGGAAAATAAGAGGAAGTAGTATTAAGTATATTCATTGCCTTGAGTTATTTATAAATATAATCAATGTGGGACAAAAATGAATAAATACATAAAAATAAAAAAGCTAATTCAAACCCAATAAACTGCTTTATAGATAAGCATAAGGGATCCTTGACTCATTCCTGGAGATTTTTGGACAGGTTGGCAATGAAATTCTGGAATATCACCACCAAATAAACAATTTAATGGATGACATCTTCTAATAATCCATTCATTTTCTTCCTCCAAAAGTCAGTTTGGAACCATTATTGGGTATGTTCGCCATCTTGAGTTACATATAAAAAAGGTGGGATAAAATGGCAATAATTAGAATACTCCACTCTTAGGAGTATTCAAGAAGAGAAGCTGCTTGTGAGTCATTCAACTGGTTGATTTGGGCCTTGTTTTCCACTTAACTTAGCCCTGTTCATCCATCCATGTAGCCTGCTTTGGTGTGCAAAGATAAGGGGGGAAATGGCACTTCCTTTTTGTTATTTTAGTATTTTATTAAGCTAGGAGAAATCTGCAGAACAAGACTTCCTAACCAGGGGTGGGTTCCAATTTTTTTACTACCACTCTGTGGGCGTGGCTTAATTTTGTGGGCATGGCTTAATTTTGTGGGAGTGGCTTGACGGTCATGTGACCGGGTGGGAGTGGCTTGACGGACATGTGACCGGGTGGGAGCAGCTTGACAGTCATGTGTCCGGGTGGGAGTGGCTTGGCAGTCATGTGACTGGGTGGGGTGGCTTGGTGATCATGTGACTGGGTGGTCATGTGACTGGGTGGGCGTGGCCAACTTGACGTCACTCACGTCAAGGGTTAGGGTTAGGGCGCCTGGCCTCTCCTCGCCTCACGAGATACAATTTCCCTATCTATTTACTACTACTGAACATCCAAAATATACTATTTAATCCTATGTATATATGCCATATGTGTACATACATATTACACACAGGCACACAAAAATATACATTATCTACTATATATACTGTATGTGTATGTACACACACACACACACACACACACAGCTCTTCTAAAACTACACATTCAACCTCACTTACTGCATTTGGAAAAACACACCCAGAGTCCACTTGCTGCCACACATTTAACCATAACTTCTTT
>QLTV01002579.1:640466-650923 GCA_003457575.1 Thermophis baileyi
TACATGTTTCATCTATAGCCACGTAGTTTTGATGGCCAGGTCGCGATATTTCGTAATTTTTTCCAGTTCTTTTTCTTCGACTCTGGCATCTCCTGGTACAGCGATATCAATAAACTGTACTCTTTGGCACTCGACAACCGTGATATCTGGCGTGTTGTGTTCTAAATGACGATCTGTCTGTATTCTAAAGTTGTTGTTGTTGTTATTATTATTATTATTAATTATTATCATCATCATCATCATCATCATCATCATTATTATTATTATTATTAAAACTGGATTAATCGGGAAATAACTCTCCCCAGTTTGGTGTAGTGAAGGTGCTGGCCTGGAAACCAGGAGACTTTGAATTCTAGTTCCACCTTAGGCATGAAAGCCAGCTGGGTGACTTTGGGCCAGTCATTCTCTCTCTCAGCCCAATCCACCTGGCAGGGTTGTTGTTGTGGGGAAAATAGAGAAGGAAGAGGTATTAGAGGTAAAGACAGGATTTTAAAAAAATCTAATAAAAGGATATGTGTAAAAACGTTCAAGGATTCAAGCTTTTTAGTTAAAGGCAGGCAGGCTGGCCATTGCCAAAGGAAGAGATGGAAGGCACATTAGCACATTATGTTTCTTTTTTAAAGGGGTTATTGGAATGACACTGAAATACCTGCTTGGATCATTCAGGGCTCCGCTGTCAGAATTGGGTTGAAGTTCTCTTTCATTACTCCCCCCTCCACCACCATCCCTGGAATTCCACCAATAAAAGTTAGCATCTTGTCCTGCCTTCTCCGATTGCATCTTGACCCCAAAAAACTGGTTTTTATAGACTTTTGGCTGTCAGACACAAAACTTTTGTTTCCTGTCAAGGAGCCAAGGGAATTATGGAATTTCTCCCCTTTCAAAGCCTCTGCTTATGCTTGTCTGTTTTTCTTTTGCTGTAAATTGTCTTTCTCAGGCCCAAACATTCAGAGTGTGGAAATTTTTAGGCCTAGCCAAGTAAGATGAGCCTAATCTCACACGAAACTAGGCACAGGGAGAGGAGGAGAGATGAATGGAAAGGAAGGCAGGGTTATTAAAGTAAATCCCAGATCCTTGCAGGGCATCCAGGCTCTCCTTTTATTTGGGGGGTTTGGGAGCAGGAAGCAGCCATTTTGTCTTTTCAGTGCCATGAGTCTTCTTCATATATTTAGGCTGAGAACAACTACAGCAGGATTAGGGAAACTAGTGAATTCCAGATGTTTTTTAAATCCCAGATTCCTTAAAGCCAAGATTGGCCATGTCACAGGGAGACATGGAGCTGGATCGGTGTTTCCCAACTAGTTTCCACTAGGCAGATTGGAGGGATTCCTGGCCTGGCTGGGAACTGGAGAGTTGCAGTCCCAGTGCCTTGGAGGGGGTCAGGTTGGGATAGGCTGAACTAGAGAAATATCACTTTGCCTTACTCTAGGCTGCTTCTTGACCTCAGAAGCACCATCGTCTGCCCTTAGATTAATTGCTTTGATGTTTTTGAGTCAGTGTTGATCCTGGAGACTGTCTGAACAGGTCCCTGCAGTTTTCTTGGCAAGGTGATCAGAAATGGTTTGGTTTTATCTCTTTCCTTGGGATGAAACAGCGACTGGCCCAAGGTCACCCAGCTGGCTTTGTGCCTAAGGTGGGACTAGAATTCACAGTTCTAGCCAGGTGCCTTAACCACTACACCAAACTGACTCTCTCCTTAAATTAATATAGGGCAGGGAAGGGGAAGGGGAAGGATTTGAAGAAGATAGCCAATGCATCTCTGCATGGGTGTAGAATTCCTACATAGTCTACTTCTGCTCTTTGGCAAGCCAAACCAGGCATGGTAATCAGCATGTTTGAGACCCTAAATACTTAAATTATATGGACTGAGAAGAACAAGGATGGTCAATTTTTGGAACTTCCAACACATAGACCACAGTTTTGGATCCCTTCTTCTGCTCCCTCCATCCTATATATCTCCTTGGAGGTATTATTTTTTCAGCCTGGGATTGTGTTAAACAAAACTTATCCAAGCTAAGAGAAAAGGAATGTTTGAGTGCTCTAAGGAACTACAGCACACCAGGGCATCAACTCCTTGACCGTACAAAATTGGTTGGCTAAAATCAGATTTCCTTGTTTTCTATAGAATTGGCACAGAGCCAGACCTGATGGCAGAATACAAAGAGGGGGGAGGGCAGGAGAGAGAGAGGGGGGAGGGAGGAAGGGAGGGAGGGGGAGAGAGAGAGAGAGAATATGAATCTGGTTTGACCCATAGCACTCTGGAATGGAATGCTGTATAGTAAAACTGTCATCAAGATGGCTGAGAAGCAGGCTGAGTTTTTTATTCAACACTGAACAGAAAGGAACGGCATGTTACAAAAAGAATGCCAGTTGAAGAGGTCTGGAGTAGAAACACAAAACTTCCATTGTCCAATGTAAATATGATACAAAGCATTGAATTGCACTCTGGATTTTTTTAGATATCATATTCACAGTTGGGTGAAAAGGAAGCTCGCATCATCCTTTTTGAGCCAATAGTTTTGAGGGTATACCGAAGGCGATCTCATAAATTAAAGCCATAGAAAGAGTTTGCTCATTTGCAAAATGGCTACCGGGGTGGATATGGCCATTTCCAGGAAGACAAGAGATGGATATGGGCCTTGCCATTTTGTCTAATGAATCGGTGATGTTCTTGATCATTCTTCGATGATTCTTTCCCCTCAGGTGGGGCCCAAAAACATTCTGAAAAGTATTGTCGATGCTAGCCTTCCTCAGCCTCGTCTCCTCGTTCCCCTAACCATCCCTAGCCTCCACACTAGTTAGTAATTCTAAAAACCAGATCAAATTGAAAAAAGCTTATTTTAAAAGTAGGAAATTGGCCTGCACGTTTTTCCCCCTAAGAGACTTTTTAAAAAAGTTGATAGAGTAGAAAATGAAAGTGTATGTCCTTAGGCTGATTTACAATGGATATGGGATCTCAGAATGAGCTGCAGAGATGCTCTTCAAGAAGAGAAAGGTGTTCCCCCCCCACTCCTCAGCATGCAAGGGCTGGGGATTGATTACATTGGTAGGGCAACAGGAAAAGGTTCAGCCTCAAAAGAACCTGGGTAATAGAATCTGGTTATCTATCTAAACACTTGTCCCTGTCAGTTTAGGCAACACATGGTTAAATCAACAGACTGCTCTGGTATAAAGTAGCTTCCTAAGTTCTTAAATTCCAATACTAGTACAATTTGTTTTTTTCCCATGGCTTCCCATGGCGTGGTTGAAGCTGAGGTGATCAAATTAACCTGATACTGCACTCCCTCTTCACCAAAGCTTAATCTCGGTTTACCTTTTGATCGCCTTTCCTCTTTGCCCCAACAGCGTTTGCCATATTCCGGAACAAAAGCAACAGGAATCTATTGAGAGAAAATCCCCAGCAAAGAATGATCCCAGTTGCAATCATGTAAGCGGGCTTTTGCAGAGCCATTGTTGATTTGAAGCAATGTATTAGGGGCAGGTCTGGAAGCAAGAGCTCACATACGTTGCCAATAAACCAGCAGACCACGGGTAAGCGATAAGCAATCAACCTATTGTCAGAGAGTTTGTTTATAATTCTGGTTTACAGCCATCTGGAAAGTTTTGAAATGACATGCTCATATTCATCTCTATTACATGTCTGTAACCCTCTCAGGAGCATCTATGAATCATTCTTTTTCCTCACTACAATTGTTTATTGATGTACACCCACCTTGGGGCGGGTGTGTGTGGAGACATATTGCTGCTTCTTACTGAGCTAATTGGGTGGCAGTAAGAAAACTACTGAAACAAGAGGAAAATTGGTTCTTTGCAGGCATTGCTTTGTTTAAGCTAAGATGTGGGAGATCAATAAAAAATTTCCAGAGAACTTTCCCCAGTGGCTTCAGAGCAATCAGAGCAATCATTTTATTTATTTTATTTTTTTTATTTTATTTTATTTTATTTTATTTTATTATTTTATTATTTTATTTTTTATAGCATAACTCTGAGTGGCTTACAATGCAATAAAAATAGAATTATAAAAACAATTATACATATAGGAATAATTAACATTGCAAAAATTAAATAGACTAAAAACTAAGTTATTTTATTTTATTTTATTTTATTTTATTTTATTTTATTATTTTATTAATTTAATTTATTTTATTTTATTTTATTTTATTTATTATGCTTTAAATTCATCATTCTTACTTAAACTGGAAGTCAAAGTCACCAGAGAAGAAATCACCTGAAGGCTGATTGTGATAGAATCATAGACTAAGTCTGGGGAAACCCATTTAAATTCTTCACTGAGACAAAAATCTCATTGGAGGGCTTGGACTGGCTTAAACTACCTCACAGAGTTATTTTGTGTAAAATAGGGGAAAGGAGCAAGAATGCAATTCACCATCTTACAGGCAATATATGTACTGGGTGAATATACTGAATATATAAATGACATGATAAATAGCAACTGCATTTCCTTCCTTCTGTCCACGTGTCTAGCTTTTCCTTTGTGGTAAAGGTTAACACCCACCCACCCACCCCGTCTTAATCCTAGTTGACTATAACTATTTACTATGGTTTGTTGGCCATAGCTTGAAGAATAAGCTAGAATCTATGAGATTTGCACATTATGCCAAGGTTTACAAACTGCAAAAGGCTACATTCACACAAAACATTAAGCCAAAATCAATGAAGCCATGTTTTCACTGAATGTAGGATAGGTAACCTTTTGGGAGTGAGGCCCAGAGGAAATTTTGAAAGGCAGGGGCGTATTCACAAAATGGCTTCCTTGTTTGTTCATGAAACTAGTTACATAACACTCATTTACTTAGAGGCAGACCAACCCTCGTGATGCCCTGAACTATCCCTGTAGGACTTTGAGGTCCCAAAGCATTGCTGTAAGGAAATATGGTGCCAGAAGCTGGGGTCTTGCTTCACAGCCTGCCAGTCACAAGGGTCTGCAGCAGGGGCAGAAGTGAAAAACAAGATGGCGCTGCCTATGGCGCCGCCGAGAGAGCTGGTTCGGGGGCATGTCCAGCCAGCCATCGCTGCCGGTTCGGTGAGCGGGGGAAAATTCCCGCTACCGGTTCTAAAGAACCGGTCAGAACCGGCAGGAACCCACCTCTGGTCTGCAGGGAGGCAAAAAAGTCAAGATGGCAGCCTCAACCATATGATTGCATGTGAAAAAGGACAGGCTTCCATCACATGTTTTGGCTACTATGATTACTTTTATGATCCTTCCCTGCAAACACCCCTGTCACTTCCTGTTTATTCATTTATATTTAAAAGTCAAGTACAAGAACAAGGAGGTTACCAACAGAGCATCTGGAGGCAAATTAATGCCCAAGAGCAAACTCTGAATATGACAATTGACACTGCCCGCATATGCATACAGGTAGTCCTTGGCTTACAACAGTTCATGTAGTGACCGTTCAAAGTTACAACGGCACTGAAAAAAATAACTTATGACAGTTTGTCACATTTACGATTGTTGCAGCATCCCCATTGGTCACGTGATCAAAATTCAGATGCCTGGCAAGTGACTCATATTTATGACGGTTGCGGTGTCCTGAGATCATGTGATCCCCTTTTGCAACTTTCTGATAAGCAAAGTCAATGGGGGAAGCCAGATTCACTTCACAATTGTGTAACTAATTTAACAACTGCAGCGAT
This sequence comes from Thermophis baileyi, assembly GCA_003457575.1. Lineage (NCBI taxonomy): Eukaryota > Metazoa > Chordata > Lepidosauria > Squamata > Dipsadidae > Thermophis > Thermophis baileyi. The sequence goes on from QLTV01002579.1 coordinate 646,125, forward strand.
TGGCTTAACAATTCAAGAAAGTCGCTTAACAAATGTCTCACTTAGCGACAGAAATTTTGTGCTCAGTTGTGGTCATAAGTCAAGGATTACCTGTACACACAATACCCAGCCATCCCATTAAAACCTGCTGATCTTCTCAGATATCAAATCTCATTTATTATTATTATTTATTATTTATTAAATTTGTATGCCGCCCAACTCCCAAGGGACTCTGAGCAGCTCACAACAATATAAAAAACTATTAAAAGAAAACATAATAAAAACATTTAAAAATAGTTAAAAACTCATACACACTGTTTCATGGCCGGATCTCGCCAATTACAGAGGCGAGATCAACGGCCCCAAGCTTGCCGGAAAAGCCAGGTCTTCAATGCTTTCCGGAAGGCCAGTAGGGTGGGGGCAGTCTGGATCTCAGGAGGTAACTGGTTCCAGAGGGCCGGGGCAGCCACAGAGAAGGCCCTCCTCCGTGGGCCCGCCAGCCGGCACTGTTTAGCTGACGGGATCTGGAGGAGCCCAACCCTGTGGGATCTTACCGGTCGCTGGGAATTATGAGGTAGAAGGCGGTCTCGAAGATAATACTCTATTTAGATAGAGTTGAACAATCAGCACCTAGAAGAGGTCTGGATCCAATATTCCTCAGGTCTTAACCTGAGCCCTTGATAGATTTTAATGTATGTGCAGTCAATCATTTTGTCTGGCCCTAGATATAAATCCTTGTCCATAACTGAGATTTTACAACAAGCCCATCTCTCCGGGCATAGTTAGGATGCTGTTTTGCAGATTTGGCTATCTTCACTTTTTCCTTGGGGTAGGAATCCTGCAGCATCAGTGAGTCCCCCCCTACATATGGGGTGGCTCTGGGCACTGCTGGGGGAGGGGGGGGGTCTAGGACAGTGTCATTTGCTCCCAGCTTGCCATGATGGAGAGCAGCGCATCTGCAGATTCATAGCTTGCGAGGCACTCAGCGCAATCATTCCAATGCTGCCGGTGAAATATGTCCTTGCCGTGCATTGCTAATGCGAGCCAAGCAGATGGCACCGCAGCCATTAAAGGTATAAATAATGGGCACCACGGTCTGCCTGGCATGGGGAGTGCCGCTCTCTGCCACCTGGGCTGAGCCTAGCAGGGAAAGGGCGACACCTAATGGCCGCCCAAGGCGGAGCAGCAACACAAGTTGCGCTGAGCATAGTTTTTAGCTGGGATTTTCCCATCTGCAATGGGGTGCTAGAATACAGCAGAAACCCCTTGCTCAGCCTACAGGCTCTAATCGTATTTGATGTAGTTTAAACGTAAATAATGCCTTTGTATATTAAGAAGCTTTCTGAGAGGTATGACTTATGGATCTGATGATTAGACCGAATTGATGATAGAAAGAACAGAGTTATATTGTAACCATAGAATAAGAGGCAAATTTATAATTGTACTTATAACTGCTGTAAAGATTGGAAGCTATTTCATTGTATCTTTTATCTTTGTTTTCTATCTTTCTTCTACTTTTCTTTCTTGCACTTTTACCTTTCTCTTTAATTTTTCTTTTGTTTCTCTTGCTTTGTATTGTTTCTCTTGCTTTGTATTAAGTTTGTATTAGTTTTTATTTTCCTGTAAATATACAAATTAAGTTTGTAAGATACAAACTTAATATAAACCGCTCCAAACTCGACTGCAGAAAATATGACTTCAGCAACAGAGTGATCAATGCTTGGAATTCACTACCTGACTCTGTGGTTTCTTCCCCAAACCCAAAAAACTTTAACCTTAGACCAGCGGTTCTCAACCTGTGGGTCGCGACCCCTTTGGGGGTCGAACGACCATTTCACAGGGGTCGCCGCGCGCGTTAGCCCGCCATGTTGGTGCCACCGTCACTGCAGGGGTAAAAAGGTCCCGGTTCGGCCGTGCCTGCGGGTCGCCGTCAGCTGGTAGCCCGGACGCCGCCATTTGGGTTCTTCTACCCCCTGCGCATGCGCAGAATGCTTTGCGCATGCGCAGAGGGTAAAAGAACCCAGATGGCGGCGTCCGGGTGAAGTCTCCTGCTTCCACGCTATCAGCTGTCCGGCGACTCGCAGGCAAGCCCGAACCCAGAGCATTTCGCCCCTGGTGCCACGCCCCCTTTGTCACCTCATCGGCGGGGGGGTTGCGGGGGGGTCATGCCATTAGAAAGGTTGAGAACCACTGCCTTAGACTGTCTACTGTCGACCTCACCCCATTCCTAAGAGGTCTGTAAGGGGCGTGCATAAGCGCACCAGCGTGCCTACCGTCCCTGTCCTACTGTCCTATTGTCCTCATCTATCTGTATTCACTTTGATTATGTTTATGTTTATACCTATACCTGCTATCTTGTACATGTTTGACAAACAAATAAAAATAAAAATAAAAATAAATATCTTTTAAGAACAAAACCGTATACATACGGTATAGGGATTACAAATGACAAAAGACTGATTGAATAGAATATTGCCTATCATCAACTTTCCTACCTTCGAAGTATGATTCTTGGCAATCATAAATCATCATCATCATCATCATCATCATCATCAATGAAATCCATCATATCTAGTGATAGATGGGGTTTTTTTTTACCTTCCTGTCAATATTGACTCCAGGTGACTGCCCGAATCAGTCCTTGCAGTTTTCTTGGCCAGGTTATTCAGAAGTGGTTTGCCTTTGCCTGCTTCCTGGGGGTGGAGAGAGAGGACCTGGCCCAAGAACATCCAGCTGGCTTTGTGCCTAAGGCAGGACTAGCTGCATGTCATTTTTGCAAATGGAGATTCTCAGTCATCCAGGTCATGGTCGTCCCAAAGGTGCTTTTTCAAGAGGCAACTGGACTTTCTGGTTTTTCTTTGAAGACGTTTCGCTTCTCATCCAAGAAGCTTCTTCAGCTCTGTAATTTTTGCAAGATATGAAAGTCATATAGGCAAGAAGGCTAGCCCATGGGGGGGGGTGGCGGCTGGAATTGCAGCTCTTTGTTGGGAACACACAAACCTCTTGGAGGTCTGGCAGAATAGCCAGTGAATATTGCTGGGCTTCAATGTTGGATTCCAGCTCCCATCAGCTACAGTCAGCCTAGCAAATGGTCAGAGATTGTGAAAATTGTCTGAAAGGCCAGATAAACACATGTAATAATATGTTTATGATGCAGACAGAAAATGGTTGTAAATTGTGGACGGTTTGAAAGACCTGGAGCTAAACTAACATTCTTCCATTGCATTTGTGTTACATTATTCAAAAATAATATAAACCAACCTGAATTTAGGACTGAATGTTATTCCCAAGTCAAAACACACTGGGCCTCTTCCAATGTATGTGCATTTGTGGAAGTGTGGGCTTCAACATTATGCATATCGAAATCCCCTGAAATTATTTACTCACATTTGTTTTTAAATCTTCAACCTTATACCAGTGTTGGAAGAAATGTCCATCTGGGTTCAGTTCCAAGTGGGGAGAAAGACACTGGAAACATGGAGGCTATTTGGAAAGATGGTTTAATGGTGGACAGGATCACATGGTTTGAGGTCCTGGGCAAAATGAGCACATGGCTGAGAGAGGGAGAGAGATTTATATCCTCTCTTGGGCCCCGCCTTGGAGCTTCCTGTTCCTGTGTAAGAAATGTACTCTGATTGGTTGTCAGACTCCTATGGGGCCATGCAGAGGTAACTTTGTAGGTTGTCTTGAGTCCCAGGCCTGGTTGAATCTTGTTGGGTGATGATGTAATGAAGGTGTTTTGGGCAATTCCTATTATGGCTTAATGGCTTTGTCCTGGTTTGGATCTTGAGTGAGGGCTAATCCTATTATGTCCTGAGGGCCATGTCTTTTGTTTTGTAGATAAGCTGGCCCAGCCTTTGTCTTGTAGATAGGTTGGCACCAAAATATCTGCTGGGGCGCAGGGAGCTGAGGCTCTGAGTTTGTCTTTAGAAACATTCTTTCTCCTTTAGGGAAAATATAATATTCTGCCTTTTTAATATTTCCTAGAATATTTCATTTTCCTAGGATAGGGGTGGGTGCTAACTTCCTACACCAGCATGCTTTAATATTCAGTGGGAGGCTTGCAAAATATGAATTTCCTTCTAGCTTCAAAACATCCCCACCAGAGGTGGGTTCCTCTCGGTTCGGAATGGTTCACCTGAACCGGTAATGACCTGCTGATGATATCACAATGACGTCACGGATCCGGTTCGGTCGGTGCCAGTCTGTGGACGCCGCCATCTTTTTTTGGAAATTTTTTGGAATTTTTTTTTGGAATTTTTTTTTTTGAAATTTTTCCAGGTTTTTTTCTTCTGCGCATGCGCAGAAGCCGAGTTTCTGGCACTGGGCATGCGTCACCATCTTGTTTTTGGCTTTTTTTGGGGAGGGATTATTTTTGATTTTTTTGCACTGCGCATGCGCACCCATGAGGCGCAGCCAGGCGGCGTGGGAGGAAGCGAACCGGCAGCGAGGTAAGTTAGAACCACCCCTGACAGGAGACAGACTTCCAAAGCAGCTCTTTATTTCAGCTCTTGTATCAGTAACCAGCAAAGAGCAGTCTGACAGCTTGCCCTTTTATAGGGAGCTGTCAGACAGACCAGCCAATAGCGTTTGAGCTTTTTCCCGCTCAAACGCTGGACCTGGTTGGAACCATGCAACATAGTTTAAACAGTTAGAACATAACACCCCTCCCCTCCTGGATGGAGCTGTCCAGCATACGTAATCACGCAGGTAGGCGGGGCGTTTTGAAGCCCTACTAGACCTGCGCAATTCAGTTGGTGGTGAGGCAGCGGCCTGTGCGGACAGGTCTGCTGCCGCTCCGGGGCTCGAGCAGGGAAGCT
>QLTV01002579.1:654171-668023 GCA_003457575.1 Thermophis baileyi
GGCAGGCAGATGTCTGCCTGGCTGGTTGAAAGTGCTGAAGAAGCTAGTCACAGTTCTCCTGGCCCAAGCCCTCGTCGCCACTGTTAGATAGTGGGTAGAGATGACAGGAGACAGACTTCCAAAGCAGCTCTTTATTTCAGCTCTTGTATCAGTAACCAGCAAAGAGCAGTCTGACAGCTTGCCCTTTTATAGGGAGCTGTCAGACAGACCAGCCAATAGCGTTTGAGCTTTTTCCCGCTCAAACGCTGGACCTGGTTGGAACCATGCAACATAGTTTAAACAGTTAGAACATAACATCATGGATTCCTTGTTGGTGGTGAAAATAGATCCTGGTTGGAAAAGCTAGACAATTGTGGGGCAGCACATAGACAGATTTCTGCTAATTGATAAAAGATGGCTACTCGATCCCGCTTTGTCCATCTACAGTGGGGCAAAAAAGTATTTAGTCAGCCACCAATTGTGCAAGTTCTCCCACTTAAAAAGATGAGACAATATGATTGTCTGGATTTGTTTTCTCATTTTGTCTCTCATAGTTGAGGTCTACCTATGATGTCAATTACAGGCCTCTCTCATCTTTTTAAGTGGGAGAACTTGCACAATTGGTGGCTGACTAAACACTTTTTTGCCCCACTGTAGCTCAATGTAACCTACTTGGACTGAGGGCAGCTGCCTCTAATCTCTTTAGCATTTCTGCCTGCTGATCCATATCATAGGAGATGCCAAAAATTAAACCTGAGGCCTTCTGCATGGCAAGCAGAACATTAGCATACGGATTAAGACTGTTGTGCGTTGATTGATAGTGACTAAAGAAAGTGGGATATGTCCCATTAGTTAGATTAGTTATGACTTTTTCTTAATTTACATGGGGGCTGTTTCTGTAGTTCCATGGCTGTTTAATTATTATACTCCCCACCAGGAATCCTGATTGAATTATAATGGGAGACAAATGGAATGAAATAGATGGACTGATGAAACTGGGCATCTCTCTTGCTCTTATACACCCTAATCTCTGTATATGTTGTTCTTAAGCAGCTCTGAAAGGCAGCATACAAATTCTCCTATAGATTTTCATATCGAAGTGGGGGGTTGCTAATTCAGAAAAGATAACCATTGAAAGTATGACTTAATGCAATTATTGCTCTGAACCAGCCATTTACTGGAGGACTCTTAAGTGTTAGCATTATAGAAGAGAAAGGTAGTTTGATCTTCTTTTTCACAACATTTATAATTTTATAAGCATCTACCCAAGTCCACATTTAGTGGGGCTTTGTGGAGAAGGCAAGCAATACTTTGCAACAATATTTCCTGTTTCTTAGGGATGGGGAACTTGAAACATCCCTACTTTGCTGAACTATATTTCCAAACATCAATCATCCTTGACCAGATTGTTAGGGGCTGTTGGACGTTGTGATTCAGTTACACAGGAAGGAACACATCTTCTGAAAAGTGGTTTCATGCTTTGGCCATCGTTAAATCCAACAAATAATTGTCTACCACTGAGCTTGTCTCTTCTCCATGACTTCCAGCTTGGATTCCATTTATGAAACTGGGGACATATAAAAGATTTAGAGAAGAGGCATTGGTTGGGAGGATGTCTCCTCCCAACCTTGAAAAATACAAGCATCTTGTTCTTAGCTCTCTTGAAGGACAGGCGGAATGTAATGATATTTCAGGCCCCCATCAAGCCAAGAAGACTGCTTTCTCATTCCCAAGAGCGCCTCTGGGTGGGAGTGAAGGTCAGGTTGTTGCCACAGCAGCGGTGTTACCTCAGCCACTGCCTGGACATAATTAGGTGGGCATAAATCACAACTCTCTGGCACACATGGAGGGACTGGGGTTGTAGTGCTGTCTTGGATGTCTCTGAGACCAGCCGGGTCATGGGCCTAGCTGTCAGGACCAGCTGCCTGGTGTCTTCCAGAATCCCAACGCACTGAAATGTTGTCGCCAGTTTGGTTTTGCTTCTGACAAGGCCAGGAGGGAGCAGTCCCCTTGAGGGAGGAACCATGTCACTGCCTCTAACTGGTGCTTCATCTACATTCATTATTCTCAGATGGAGTTCTCCCCGCCTTCCTCCACCCAAAAGGTTTCACCGTTTTGCAGGGACAGGAGACTGGTACTTAACTTCCTGCACTTCCTGCATTCTTGGACAGAGGTTGAATTCCTAAATGAAGCCAGCAAGGTGATGATGAGGGATACCAGATGAGGAGAGTGACAATAAGCAGGTTGCTCATTCTCCATTATTGTCCTCCTACTGTCACTGGAAGGAGAGGCAATGTTTGCGTTCTCCAGTAACGCTTTATCATTATGAGTGAATGCAGTGAAAGGGGTTTAACGTAAGAACAAAGCTCACCCCACTGAAGTGTTCTTATTTTCTTTTGTGCATCTCATTCCCTCATCCCACCCCCACCAATGCCTGTGCTGATTAAATCAGCCTAGATCCCAGCTCTTGATCCCACTATTACTTACCTTGAAGTTGTCACACTTTCTGATAGTTAAGGCCAGTGTTCAAGTCAAAGAGTTGAAAAGATAGGGAATGAAAAGCTCATTACACATTTTTCTTGCACTTTGATATGACACACTCGCCATCTGATTGATACTACTATTTCTTCAGTCGGGGAGAGGCTGCCACCTAGTGGCACTTTTCAGCAACATTTTTTCCCAGCAGCTTGCAAGAGTGAAGTACCTGTAAAACCAAACAGAACCACAGTTTTGTAATTCTGGTGTTGACCAAGTTACTCTGTGCTATTTTGATTTATTTATTGCATTACAGTGACTCTGGGCGGCTTACAATGGGGTAAAAAGCTCTACCTTGGTACTGAGTGATTCTTCCAACAGTTTTAAAATAGTTGTATTGTGTTAAATCCTGTGGATTTCATTAAGAGAATCCAATTTAAGTTTCGGTGTTTCCCACCAAAATCAACAGCTTACAGTAAAGCTGGGTTGCACCCAAGATCTTACGGTACAATGAATATTAAGGTGACTCTCCCAGAATCGGCTTTCTAAATATTGTACTTTTATATCTTCAATGCTAGTTTACACATGGAATGTTGGATTAATTGGGAGAGGATGAAATTAAGAATATAAAAGCATATAACAAGCATTCTCATCTAAGTTTGGTTCCTATCATTTTGGAAGAGAAATTTACATACTACTCCTAAAGGAGAGACGAAGGAGACAAATTAAAAAGGCAGCCATTTCTTCTATCACCATTCCCAGTGTATCTTCCCTTGCTTAGATCCTATGAAGGAAACCCATGTAAGGAATCACATTTGCAAAAATTACCTATAGACCTGGAATTCTTTTACTGTCCTCCATCCAAATACAAACCAGTCCCAGCTCTATTTCACTATTTCACTTTCAGATAAGGTCAGTAGATGTTGCCACTAGCTGAGTAAATGTTCTATCTTTTTTCTTTGGTTGTATATCAGTTGCTGTCCTAGGTGTATTCCTATTTCCATTGTAAGAATGATGCCATTGCTTCTATGTTGTCAGAACGAAGACAGATCCATATGGCACAGGATTGCTATTCTCTGAAAGTGGTGGTGATTACTCTTCATCATACCAATTCGTTTGGGAAGAAGTTGACAGGTTTTTAGGTTATCTTGATATTCCCCCCCCCCAAACTGTCTTCCTTAATCTGTCTTGCAATGCTTACTTTGAGAGACAACCCCCTGTCCTGTACAGATGTTTCATATTTGTGCCTCAGAGACTTCTGGAAAAGTCTTTGCAATCATAGCTATCAAAAGATGACTGTGAATTTTTACGGCCCTTAAGTGAGAACTGATGGGGATATACTCAATCTGCTACTAAAACCAAGAACTGAAGATGGATCACCAGGCACATGCAGAAAATCCTGCAGTGGGTCCCTGGAAGACTCTGAACAAACTTACTGAGATTAAAGTCTTTGCAAAAGACTTTGGAAAAGCAGGAAGCATTTTGGTTGAAAAATTGAAGAATGAAAACTGAGGCTGAAAAAAACCTCCTATCTCGGTAAAACTAGAGGGAAAGGAAGACTTTTGGAGAACTGTTGGCGAGAAGAAGTTAAAGGAGTCCAATGGAAAGTCAGAGGATGTAGACTTATTTATTTATTATATTTAGCATAAATGCAAGGACCAGCCAAGTATTTGCCTGTTTCCCCAAAATTGTGGGGTAATTCAAATATGAAAATAGAGAGAAAGGTGTTTTATTGGATTCTACAAGGGATTAAGAGCTAAAATTAGTTGATTTTAATTATTGTTTTCAAGATTTTGAGAGACTGTCTTTTGAGTTCAATTGTCTTCTACATACCCTTGACAATGTGCACAACTGAAACATGTATTAACTAAGAAGTAAGGCCCGGATGGTTTAGCAACCTCCGAGGTACTTGCAATTCTAGCTTCTTTAAGAAATGTTTGAAGAGAAACCGATAAGTCAGCTTTATAAAATATAGTATTTAAAAAGTGAATTTTATGTTAGAATTTCCTTTATATTTGATCAGTGAAAGTAAGATTTAGAATATCCAATTTTGGGAAATCAATGGTAACGTGAGATTAATTCATTAGAAAATATTATTTTGGGTCTATTACGTTCCTGAAATAATGTGTACTGTAAAAAGTGATGGGACTTTTTACTGTGGTGATGTAAGAATTTATGTGATTTGGTCCTGTTCTATTATGGTTTTCCTTATAATTTCAAAATAATATGTAATTTTGGGAATAAATATTATATTAAGCGATCTCAGTCTGATGTGTGAATTATTTTCCTAAAATATAGATTTTTGTCATCTTATGAAGAGTTTTAGTTTTAATAAACTTGGGTACAACAAAAAAATCTTACCTAATTGTCCTGATTTTAAAGAATGGATCTATGGTATGAATTTGTTACCGTAGATATTTTTCAAAAGCCTTTGTGCTCTGAAATGAGATGATGGCACATATATGGTAATGATAAAATTAATAATTAATACCGTGTTTCCCCGAAAATAAGACCCTGTCTTATATTTTTTTGAACCCTGAAATAAGCGCTTGGCCTTATTGCCATGTACTCAATTGGGCTTATTATCAGGGGATGTCTTATTTTGGGGGAAACAGGGTAATTAAATTAATCTATATGCATATATTCATTTTTACTTATCACATGGATTTTGGGATTTTTTTTCTTTTTGTTATGTTTATTAATGCATTTAATCACTATAATATATATATATATATATATATCTTCATTGTGTTATCATTGTTCAATGTAGACTTTTTTCTATTACAGCGTCTCAACAAATAAACTATAAAAGGGGGGAAAATATCTGCCTGGACTGATTTAAGCTTGCCAAGAGTGCAGGAGACTGTTACTTGCTATGCTCAAAGTTCTCCAGAGTTGACTGGCTCATCTGAATGATGTCATATGACCCAACTTGTACGACTTTCGTTCTTAACAAATGAAGATTGGCGACACATGGTTCCTCTAGTCTATTGTGTAACCTTGTTGTGATCTTTCCTGTCAACTTCAAACAGAGAAACCAGAATGTTTCAAGAAATTTTTATTATTATTATTATTTAGCACTCAAGGGCAAGGTAACCCCTGTCATTAAGCAGAGTAGAACATTGTCCCATGTGAGAGATACAAGAAGAGGGTAGGATGGTTAGGAAAATATTATGCATGTACCAAGCTATCTGCCTGCTGCCCTCAAATGGGGCAGAATATTCTGTAGAAATAAAATTCAAGCATCAGTGTCATAGCACAATTCAGTTTAAAAGAGGCACTTTAAAAAAAAAGTAGTAGGGGAAAAACAAAGCTTTTTTTGTAAATTTTGCTCCAATATATGTATTAATTTGCTGACATTTGAAATAAATAGCTTTTGATGATAAACAAGGATCAGCAAATAGTGGCATTCAGGTGATCCTCAACTTGTGACCACAATGGCGCCCAAAATTTCTGTTGCTAAGCGAGACATTTGTTAAGTGAATTTGGCCCCATTTTATGACTTTTGTTGTCACAGTTGTTAAGTGAATCACTGCAGTTGTTAAGTTAGTAACACAGTTGTTAAGTGAAACCCGTTGACTTTGCTTGTCAGAAGGGTGCAGAAGGCAGTCACATGACCCTGGGACACTGCAACCGTCATAAATATGAGTCAGTTGCCAAACGGCCAAATCTTGATCACATGACCATGGGGATACTGCAGTGGTTGTGTGAAAAATGGTCATAAGTCACTTTTTTAGTGCCATTGTAGGTTACTAAATGAACTGTTTTAAGTTGAGGTCTGTCTGCACTGCATTTATATCTCATAATATCCATGTAAGACTTCCTGGCTACCAGACAACTTCTAAATTGTTACCAAGAAAATGACATGGATGTATTAAGTGCAATTTAAGGCTAGTCTGCCGTATTTTAATTTTGTAATCCTAGCCAAAGATCATGTCCTTCTTCAAAGCTATGAATGCATCTCTGCTCTTTCCCTTGTGAACGTTATGACAGTTTAAAGAGGGAAATACTTTTTTTAGAGACACTTTTCTGCACTGTGAAGTTACTGAGACAACCAAGTCTTCACAGGCAGGTGTTTAATGCCCTCTAATGTACATTTATGGTATTTCCAGAAAGGAAATCTCCCAACAACAGAAAGGCTTTGTGTTGGTATTTAGTTTGGGTGCTTGGGGAAGCCCTGTAGGAAACCCAGTCCCTGCCCCAGAATCTGTTTTCTGTACCAGACAGCAGTAAAACAAATGAAGCGCACAACACCGTACAGTGCTAACGTTAGCACACGAGAGTTTAAGTTGCTGGAATAGGAGTTTAATTACAGATTCTACATCAAAGGATTTCTACTGTCTTGAGTGGGGAAAAACTTTCAGAGAAGTCATAACTCAGATGTTAGCTGCAGTTGGTTGAAAGATCATCACAGCAGTTATACTTTTTTTTAAATGCTTTACTCAAAAAGGGACATTTGTCTGTCTGTCTGCCTATATCTCTATCTCTCTATTTCTGTCTCTCTCTCTCTCTCTCTCTCTCTCTCTCTCTCTCTCTCTCTCTCTCTCTCTTATCTATCTATCTATATCTATCTATCTATCATCTATCTATCATCTATATCTATCTATCTATCTATCTATCTATCTATCTATCTATCTATCTATCTATCTATCTATCTATCTATCTATCTATCTATCTATCTATCTATCTATCTATTATCTATCTATCATCTGTCTGTCTGTCTGCCTACCTACCTACCTACCTGCCTGCCTGCCTACCTATCTCTATCATCCATTCATCCATCCATCTATCTCGCTTTCATTAAAACTGTGAAACAAAATAAAAACAAGAAAGAAAAAAGAAAGAAATCAAAGAAAAAGCAAAAAGTGCAAGAAAAAAAATAAAAAAAAATAGAAAAGAATATATATATATATATATAAAGAAGTGGCTTCTGATATTTTTCACATAGTTACAGTTTAAGTACAAGTATATATTGACCCCCCCTCTCTAAAGCTATGTCATATTGCTCTTCTTTCTATAACATATCCTGCCTAATCATCAAAAGCATGTTATAATTTCATTTTTAAAAATATTTTTATGCCAAAAGTCCATAAGAGGCTTCCAGTCACCAATAAATAATGTCTTTTCTCTAACCAAAGAAATCAATTTATCCATTTCAGCAAAATCTGTCAACTTCACCAACCATTCCTCCAGGGTGGTACAGTTGAATATGTCTATCTCTGGTGTGCATACAGTAATCTGGCTAATAAGTTGCATTTGACATATTAATGTAGCAGTGCAAATGTTCCTGGTTAGGACTTCAGTCCATTTCATCTCCCCTTCCCATTATCAGGTATTAGAAAAGGCTGTTCGCAATCATTCTTCTGCCTAATGTCAGGTGAGCTATCCTAAATCTACCATATCACTAGATATTATTAGCCATATACCAAAATTACTAAATTTTGTTGCCATTAGTACTTGGCCATTTGCAATCAAAAGGCGATTGTCCTAGATATTCATGTGCATTCAATGAAACAGATGGAAGCCAAGGGGACATTGGTGTCAGCTCAAGGGCATATGACAGCCCTAGCCATATTGACTGATGGTGCTACCTCCTGATGATGTGAAGATTTGCATTGTTACAATAATTTGGAAGGAGGGGTAGTATTGGCACCCCCTAACTTTTGGTGCTCCAGATCGGTGTCTATTTGATTTAGTCTAAAGCTGGCGTTGGCTAGCATGCTAAGGAGCCATGGTGTTCCCCAAAGATATTGTATTCCACTTAAATCTTTATATTATGTCTACTGGAGCAGATAAAATTGCAATCACAAACCCTCTGGATTACTAAATTGACAAATTATATAAAAAGCTGTGGTCTCCCTGCCTCCTGTATAACAGGAGTACAAAAAAAAAAAAAAACCAACAAAAAAAAAACCAACAAAAAAAAACCCACAGTTGCCCAAAAAATCATGGCTATAGAAGCTCAAAATGACATGGCCACACTTAGTAAGGCTGGTAGCCTGAAATGGCTGAGCAAATATAAACGCACCTTCCAAATGGACAACTATTTAAAATTACAACTGCCAAAACATCTCAGGGAGACATTTACCCGATCAAGGTTCGAACAGCTTGATACAATGGTTAGATTTGGGAGATTCCATTCTATCCCATACAATGAATGTACATGTATCTGTGGAGCTGAAGAGGTAGAAGATCTGACTCATATATTATTCGATTGTTGTTTATATAAGGGGGCAGAGCTAAGTACCTTGATCCAGGGGTGAGTTCCACTTACTCCTGCTTGTGCAGGGGGTTGGACTAAAAGACCTTCCTGGCCCCTTCCAACTCTGTTATTCTGATGTTCTCCAAATGTATTGGTACTGCAACTCCCCAAACTCCCAGCTGTCCAAAGAGTATTAAATTGAGGAAGGATGATTTATGCGTCCCCCCACCTCCTTTCCACTATCAAAAGAACAATTGCTGAAGAAGAACGGGTCTGCTTTCAGACTCAGTGAAGTCTATCACACAGAGAAACTGTTTAACTAAGGCTATCAGTTCTGAGCAGGGGTGGGTTCTGATTTACCTCGCTGCTGGTTCGCTTCCTCACATGCCCCCCCCCGCGCGCATGCGCAGTGCTAAAAACCAAGTTTCTGCGCATGCGCAGAAGCAAAAAACAGCTTCTGCACGTGCTAAAAACCAAGCTTCTGCGCATGCGCAGAAGCAAAAAACAAGATGGCACCGCCTATGGCGCCGCCGAAAGAGCTGGTTGGGGGGCGTGTCCAGCCGGCCATCACTGCCAGTTCGGCGAGCGGGGGAAAATTCCCGCTACCGGTTCTATAGAGCCGGTCTGAACCGGCAGGAACCCACCTCTGGTTCTGAGCTAGAAAAACCCAGACCATCCTAAATGCTGCATTCTAATATTCATCCTGATATTTGCAGCCCAGATCTGATAGCCCTTGCTTGATGTTGTTGTTCCCTTGGGGCTCACACAAAGACTACAGAAAGGCAGAAGCATGCAAACACCACCTCAGAAAACCACCATTTTGTTTAGTTCCTCCAATTCATAGCCACAAACCATGCATCGGCTTGCTTCTGATCTTTGCCTGGCTACAGATGAGAAGAACACTTTTTACAGAGCCACAGGCAGCTATGGGAGGCATGTGACAAAAGATACCTTCTGATATTATGCAAGTGTCAGGTTCCAGAAGGCTGATGGAAGAAAAGAACGTGCACACGTAGGAATGCAATCAAAAGTCCTTTAATCCTTAGCCTCTGGTACAAACTAACAAACGTTCAGGCAAATGAAGTTTTTGTCTGCAGCAATCACCCAGTGCTCCTGCCACCTATTTAAGCATAAACACGCCCCACCCCGCAACTGAACCCCACTCCCGACGTCATCCACACAAGCAATGGTTTAACAGTCCCTCCTGCTTTGTGCGCATGCTAATCTAATCAGTTCTAAGCAGCTGAGCTTCGGTGTTTTGTTAGCCGTCATCAAGCCTCATAGCACTGAGCTGGTATGAGACGGGGAGCTCCTGCCCACTTGCACTTCCCCCTGATCGAATGGCAGCTCGGAAAACCCGGAGCTGACATGCGGCCCTCCTACCACGATGGCGTGGTAGGAGAGAAAAGGTAGGTAGTAAGGTAGTAAGGACATTCCATTATTTGATCGCAGTCGGTTTGCCGGGATGTTTCCGGTGAAACCGAGCTATAAGTTTATCGGCTTTGATATCATGATAAGGGACCCACGAGGCTTCTGCCAATGGATACCCTTTCCAGAGAACCAGGTATTGAACCCTTCCCCGATGTAGTCGGGAATCAATACTCTCTTCGACTTCGTAATGCAGCCCGTCTAGCACAGTTAGAGGGCCGGGTGGTTGGTGAGCCGGGCCCTGTAACGGGGATGTATGGATAGGGCGTAGCAAACTAGCATGAAACACTGGGTGCGTTTTTCCTAATAGAGGAGGGAGTTTCAACTGCACTGTAATGGGGTTAATTATTCTGATAATTGGAAACGGACCAATGAATTTCGGCGCTAACTTTCTACACGGCATCTTTAATCCGAACTCTGTAATATGCTTCCCTAAGATCCAGTTAACCGGAATAAGGAAGGGTTGTACTGGATCACTTACCATGGGATCCTCTACCGCCTCATCATCGCTAGTACTGGCTTCTTCAACCTCCACAGGTGTTACATCAGTGCTAGCAGGAGACCCCGTCTGTTGCAACATGCGTGTGCCTTCGAATGATCGACGAGCACTTGTCCTCGCCGTGGCATGTCCACTACTCCGGGGTACTGTGGCACTAGGGGTAAATGTCGGAGGTGCTTGCCTTTCGGGACATTCCACAGCACGGTGTCCAGGTTTCTTGCAACGGAAACATAGCATCCTGCCCCTGACCGGGGCAGCTGCCAGGCTTGATGTGGGTATTGGGGCCGTCGGGGCTGTCGCCTCCCGTGGTCCAGCAAAACCCTGACTTGGTCTTGTCGGTGTACCACCCCGCTGTCTTGGGGCCCAGTCCATTCAGGGTCGGTCATCTCATCGTAACTCCGCATCTATTTCCGTAGCGGCTTGCATCCACGACACGAGACGCATCGGCAGACCCCGGGTCACACACGCTTGCCTTAGTGCCCGATCCAAACCATTCTTGAACTGATGGACCAACAGTTTCTCCGGCCAGCTGTGTACCTTGCCCGCCAAACGCCGGAACTGACGGACATAATCAGCCACTGGCCTACCCCTCTGTCTGGCCAACATCAGCTCACCCTCTGCTTGCTGTAGTCTGGTTGGATCCTCAAACCTCTCCTGTAATGCCGCTAGGAAAAGTCCTATATCTCCCAGCTCTGCTGCATGGTCCCCATATAGGTCAGCTACCCATTCACCTGCTTCGCCCTCCAGCACAGCCGCCACAGCCATAACCATGGCCCACTGTGTAGTATATAGGTGACCATACCTATCTATATGGTCAACCACTTGGCCCAGGAATAGAACAACGCTGTCCGGATTGCCATTGAATGTCATTTTCATAGCAGGAGGGTCCCACTGTACCACCGTATCCTGTACCTGGCCACCCGGAGTGGGCCCTAAACTCGCTCCATGTCCTGTGAGCGATCTTGGGCATGAATGCCTCTGCTGTCTGGTCTTACGTTCATTGGGAGGGGGCCCCTCAACCGTGGACCCAAACCTGAAGGGTCTGGCCCAGCCTCTGACGTAACAAAACGAGGGGAGGAAGGGCAAGGGAGGTGTGGCCTGTACTGTGGCATCCCCATCATAGGTTCTACAGTTTGCCTCCAAACTCCAGCACCAGAAGCCTGAAAGCCAGTAGGCCCATACATCTCCCTGATAACATCCATCGTCTGACTGGCCACAGCTGTTGAGTAACTCCACTTGTCTTCAGATATTCTGCGTTCCCGCCACTGTGTGAAGTGACCCTTGTTAGGTGTCAGCACTGGAGGGGGCTGTTCACATGTACCAACTCCCAGAGAACCCTGCCACCAATGTCCAGTAGCGCCCCCTTGCCGGTACCTGTCCTGAGAGACATCCTCCCCCACGTCCTCAGCCGAGTCCTGAAGTACTGGCTCCTGTAAAGGCAGCCGCTCTTTTGGCCTCACGTCTGGCCCAGCAGAAAGTGAGGATAAAACCTCAGGAGTGGGCTCAGACAGTGCTGCTGACTCATCAGCTAGCTGCCCAGTTTCAAGGCCCCCTTCCCTCCGCCATATGTGTGAAGGGCTGCAGACAACCTGTCAGGTTCCAGAAGGCTGATGGAAGAAAAGAACGTGCACACGTAAGAATGCAATCAAAAGTCCTTTAATCCTTAGCCTCTGGCACGAACTAACAAACGTTCAGGCAAATGAAGTTTTTGTCTGCAGCAATCACCCAGTGATCCCGCCACCTATTTAAGCATAAACACGCCCCACCCCGCAACTCCACCCCACTCCCAACGTCATCCACACAAGCAATGATTTAACAGTCCTTCCTGCTTTGTGCGCATGCTAATCTAATCAGTTCTAAGCAAACTAAGCAGCTGAGCTTCGGTGTTTCGTTAGCCATCATCAAGCCTCGTAGCGCTGAGCTGGTATGAGACGGGGAGCTCCCGCCCACTCACACTTCCCCCTGATCGAATGGCAGCTTGGAAAATCCGGAACTGACAGCAAGCTCATTGATACATACTTGCGTGTGATGTCACCATGGAAGTAGAAGAAGGGAGAACTTGCATTGTGACATCACAATGTGTATTTAGTTTTTGAGACATCATTATGGTTAGGGATGGATACCTATGCCTAGGACTACTCTAAATCAGCATCGTCAATTATATATGGCTGAACCTTACCCTAGCCAAGATATTCTTAGCACTTGTTATCACCTAGCACCATATTTTAGAAACTGGTTTACAAAAGAAAAGAAAAATTTGAATTCATCAGACTTTTAATTCAAACCAATATTCATACTAGTGGTGCTTAAAAAATTATGAACATTTGAATTGTCAATATTTCTATATAAATATGACCTAAAACATGATGTGTTCTCCACACAAATCCTAAAGCTAATTAGGATTAATCCCCAATAAACAAATGAGTCAAAAATATTATACTCCCAAAGGATGGTGAGAACGAGCCAACTTCCCAGAAAAACTGAACTCTCCTATGAGTCTTTGCAGTCTTTGAGCATGTTACCAATGACCTTTTCTATGAAAGAGAGGATGGGTGGAAACAGAGGAAGAGATAATGATAATGAAATTGCTTTCTACTTGTCTTTTTTCTTAGCAATGTATTTCTGAGGGATGCAGAGCAGAGGTGGGTTCCTCCCGGTTCGGACCGGTTCACCCAAACCGGTAGCAACCTGCTGGTGATGTCACAATGACGTCACGGATCCGGTTCGGTCGGTGCCGGCCTTTGGGCACCGCCATCTTTTTAAAAATCTTTTTAAAAAATTTTTAATTTTTTTTCTTCTGCGCATGCGCAGAAGCCGAGTTTCCGGCACTGCGCATGCGTCACCATCTTGTTTTTGGCTTTTAATTTTTTTTATTTTTTTGCACTGCGCATACGCGCACGTGTGAAGCATGCGCGCGCCCACGCGGCACGGCCACACGGCGCGGGAGGAAGCGAACCAGTAGCGAGGTAAGTTAGTACCCACCCCTGATGCAGAGAGATGGGTCATCTTACAGTAACCAGTAGATACCGGTAATATCTGGACCATGCCCTTTCTCATAAACTATTATTTTCAGTGCCTTTATTTGGAACCGCATTAAAATAGTCATACAATTCATTGCTCTTCTTCTTCTTCTTCTTCTTCTTCTTCTTCTTCTTCTTCTTCTTCTTCTTCTTCTTCTTCTTCTTCTTCTTCTTCTTCTTCTTCTTCTTCTTCTTCTTCTTCTTCTTCTTCTTCTTCTTCTTCTTCTTCTTCTTCTTCTTCTTCTTCTT
>QLTV01002579.1:668110-701465 GCA_003457575.1 Thermophis baileyi
CTCCTCCTCCTCCTCCTCCTCCTCCTCCTCCTCCTCCTCCTCCTCCTCATTATTATTATTATTATTATTATTATTATTATTATTATTATTATTATTATTATGACATTCTATTCTCTTGACTCTGCTGAGCAGCTCATTATGGATGTGTATCCAGCTCATGTGTTTCCTGCCCACCTCAGCCTCAATTCCAAGTTCCTTCTATTCAACTATTGGCAGTTGTGAAAGTACATAATAATTCTTGGTCTACTGCACGTACAACTTTGTTGTTGTTATTTAACACTGTAGTTGTCTTGGAATTGGAGAAGAAGGAAAATGGCTAGCAAGTAAAATTTGGAGGTAGGCCTTCTTGAGATGCTGAAGAGATACAGTTCCAGAGTGATTCAGGGTCACTGAAGAGAAGATGATGTGGATTCCGTCCACCCAACAGAGGTTTTCAGAGGGAGAAGGGACCAGAAAGAAGATTATTGTTCTCCTTCTGCTAATATGACAAAATGTCTATAGCTAGATATGCAATTATGACTAAATTCCTCTAAGAATTATTGATGGAAACATGAATAAGCAAGCTAATAATAGACTTGAAACAGGGTGAGAAAATATCTGGAACAAACTTTTCTTCATATAAATAATAAGGGTAAAAAGAAACAGCCTGGATCTGGTCCAGAAAATGGTGCCCTAAGAGTTGGACTTCAAAGGGGGAAAAATCTTATGTACATGATAAATCTCTAATGAGGATGGAGAGGTTAACGTGGCGGAAACCATGACAGAAAGATGACTACATCAGTAATGATGTAGACCATGAAGTCTTCATTGATTGGCATTCTAGCTTTAATCATTATTCGTTGTGTCATTGTGCTTAAATTATTGTCCAGCTTTGTTTGAACACATCCAATGAACAGAAGCACATGACTTCTCCATATAGTTGATTACACTAATAAACCGCCTTTATTGTTAATGTGTTTTTCCTAGCATTGCATCAGACTCTGCTTTCCTGCAAAGTAAGATAATTTTCAAGGTTTTGTATTTGGTACACCAGATCTTCTTTGTTGTGATACCTATTGAGCCGAGGTGGCGCAGTGGTTAGAGTGCAGCACTGCAGGCTACTTCTGCTGACTGCTAGCTGCAGTTCGGCGGTTCAAATCTCACCGGCTCAAGGTTGACTCAGCCTTCCATCCTTCTGAGGTGGGTAAAATGAGGACCCAGATTGTTGGGGGCAATATGCTAACTCTGTAAACCGCTTAGAGAGGGCTGTAAAAGCACTATGAAGCGGTATATAAGTCTAAGTGCTATTGCTATTGCTATTGCTATTCAAATATTTATGAAATGCTATCATACTCCATACTTTCCTGAAGGCTAAATATTTTCTCAAGACTACTCATTTCCAGTCCTGTGATCATCCTCATTTTCTACACTTGTCCTGCTTACTCTGAATTTTTACTATAGTGCCAGAACTGAGCATACGGTTGACTCATTTGTAGCTTGTGATCAATTACAAATCATTTTCACACATATTGTTACCAGTCCCAGTATCCCCCATCCAATTTCTTTTCTTGTTAATGTGAAGAATTTTACATTTGTCTTTATTAAATTTCATTTTATTTTATTCATCAGAGAGAATGGTGATGAAAATAACTGGTTTTATTTAACTTAATCTTGTTTCAACTTCTAGTATTAGAAGTATGAAAGTATTAGAAGTTCTCTGTCCTTTTATCTTCTCATCCAAAACTTTAAAGAAAATATTGATGTGTATTAGGCCCAGAACCAACCCCTGTGACAATGATAGTTTTTTCTGATTTGATGAGGAATAGCAACAGCAATAGCACTTAGACTTATATACCGCTTTACAGTGCTTTACAGCCCTCTCTAAGCGGTTCACAGAGTCAGCCTATTGCCCCCAACAATCTGGGTCCTCATTTTACCCACCTCGGAAGGATGGAAGGCTGAATCAACCTTGAGCTGGTGAGATTTGAACCGCCGAACTGCAGCTAGCAGTCAGCTAAAGTAGCCTGCAGTACTGCACTCTAACCACTGCGCCACCTCGGAATTATTGATGAACATCTTTGACACTGTTTTCAAGCTAGCTGTAATAGACATATATCAATCTTACAAATGAGAAGTGTTTTGCCAAACACTTTACTCAAGTCAAGATATATTATGTCCACATGACTCCCACTATCTATTAAGTATTTACTCAGTAAAAGTACCCCAAACAAGACTAATGTAACAAGAAGTGGTTTTGGTCAATTGTGCGGATTTCTACTCAATACAACACTTAACTGGTCTGACATTTTTGGGTCTTCCTTTTTGCAAATAAGGATATTTGCTCTTCTCCAATCACCTGGTACTTCACTCATTGTCTAGAGTTTTTCAAAGATAGGAATTTGGTCAGACCATCAGCAAGGTTATTCCGCACCCTGGTACTTAAGTGAAATAAACATCTAAGAAGCAGTTCTTTAAGAAGTTCTAAAACCTTTAATAGAACTAATTGAAGTCAAGATGGTAGTGTCATTTATTTTTACTTATCAATTCATCTAAGTTTTAAATATGTGGCATACTTTGCTAATCTCACATTGACACAATATCATTTTGATGTTTTCTTTTTTTAAAAAATATAGTTTTTATTAAAACTTTTAAACAAAAAAAGTAAACGCTAACACAAACTAATAGACAGTAAGCAAAGAAAAAAGAGTCCATAAGAAAGTGGCTTCTAATATTTTTCACAGCAGTTATAAATCAAATATATTTTGACCTCTGTCTCCTAAGTTACATCATATTACCCTCTGTTTTATCTATCCTGTCTAATCATCAAAATCATTTCACAAGTTCATTTTTTTTTCATTTTCCTTTTACATAAAGTCCCTAAGAAGCTTCCAATCAGCAATAAATGTAGATAATGTCTTTTCTCTAATCAAATAATGTATCCATTTCAGCAACAATCTAAATATTTTGGTGTTTTCTAACCCATATTTTGAGGTTTTATATATATGAGAATATGTAGTGGCAATTGACAATTCCCTTGGAACGTCAGGAGCAAACATTTATTGACACAGATATAAAGTTCTCAAAGGAGGTACAGGTAATCCTCATTTAATAATCATCTTGTTTAGTGACCATTCACTGTTACCATAGTAACAAAAAAAGCTAGAGAGGATGAAAATATTTAATATAATTAGCAACAAATCTAATAATGATTATAATAAATGGAATTAAACTGAAATAAAAAAAAAGATAAAGAGGCAAAAAAGTGATCAGGCTAACCTATAGCCTGAAGTTGCTGATTGACAGCTCCTGAGGGAATGGATTTGTTGCAGGGAAGAAAAGTTCCCTTTGTCACGAAGGAGGAGGGAGTAGGGGTTGCTATCATAACTAGGCATGCATCCAGGCAGCAAAAGGAGGTATATTTTTAACTTTCAAATGTGAGCCTGATTGACTAATCTGTCCCTCATTATTCAGCGAGAAGAATTCCAACCTGGTGTACAAATGTGCATACCAGGGGTGGTTCTAACTTACCTCACCGCCGGTTCGCTTTCTCCCATGCTGCATGGCCGCGCCTCGTGGGTGCCGAAAATTCCAAAAAAATTCCCCCCAAAAAGCTGAAAACAAGATGGCGGTGCATACGCAGTGCCGGCAACTTGGCTTCTGCGCATGCACAGAAGAAAAAATAAATTAAAAAAAATCCCCCCCCCCCCCAAAAAAAAGATGGCAGCATCCACGGACCGGCACCGACCGAACCGGCTCTATGACGTCACCAGTGGGTTGCTACCGGTTTGGGCGAACTGGTCCGAACCGGGAGGAACCCACCTCTGGTGCATACCCAACTCTGTAGTACATTGGAAAAGATCGTTATGTACAGTTAAGGGTCAGGTAAGACCGTTTGTTTTCTCTCCATTCGTGTTTCTTTGGATCACATGTCAGCATTCTTTCGACCAGGGGTGTCCAACCTTGGCAACTTTAAGACTTGTGGACTTCCAGAATTCCCCAGCCAGTGATGTCATCCTGGAAGATATTTCATCAGGATCAAGGTCCTGGCATAGAAAAGATCCTCCCACCATCACTTTCCGGTCTAAAGCAGGGGTGTCCAACTTTGGCAACTTTAAGACTTGTGGACTTCAACCCATACCTTCTGGGAGATAAAGTCCACAAGTCTTAAAGTTGCCAAGGTTAGATACCCCTGGTTCAGACTGAAAAGTGATGATGGGAGGACCTTTTCTATGCCAGGACTCTGATCCTGATGGAGTATCTTCCAGGGCCAGCCTTCCCAACTAGTTGAGAGGGAGGAGTTAGTAAACTACATCAGCATTACATCACATTGTTTCCCCCTTGCAGTAGAAAGCTGTTTCATGCTGTCCACTCATTCGCATCACATACTTGAAACAATAATTCCAGGAATTTAGGAAAAGCTAAAACGTGTGCTGAAAGCACAGTATAATGATACTTGAAGCTCGGAGTTAAAATTGTAGACACAGATCACTTTTGCCCCCCAAAAATTTACATTTAGAGTACAAAGGCATATACATGACTCACTGTCGGAGGAGCACACCGGGCTGATAATTTCTTTGTGAATAACTGTTCAGATGGTGTTTTCTGAGTGGGGAAAAATACAACCTCATAGAAGTGACTCATGCCAAACAGGACCTCATTAAACATGATGAATCACATTTGTGATATGGATCAGGGATGGGTTCTGGATCCGTTTGCTGCCGGTTCGCTCAGGGTTGCGCCGTGCGCGTGCGTGCCTCTGCAGCAATCCAAAAATAGCTTCTGCGCATGCGCTGAAGCAAAATCCAAGATGGCGGCACCCACGGAACACACTGAAAGAACTGGTTCTGTGACGTCATCACCGGTTTACTAACGGTTCTAAAGAACGGGTTAGAACCAGTAGGAACCCACCTCTGATATGGATGTAAGTCTCTGTGTCACCGTAGCATCTTTACGTTGGTGCCTAATATTCTGGAATGGTCTGCTTGGGTTCTACACCTCACATTGCACAGAGGTTTCTGCTCCTGCCATGGCTCAAATTATTAAATTACTTTCATAGTTTAAACATCCATACTAATATTTTGAATTTTACTTCTCTTCCTTTTTTTAATATAGATTTTTAAACCAGGAGATTTTGAGTGTTAGTCCTGTTTTACACATGAAAAACCATCTGGATGACTTTGGGCCAATCACTCTCGCAGCCCAACTCACCTCACCTCACAGGGTTGTTGTTATGAGGAGAATAGGAGGAGGAAGGAGTATAAATAACTCACCACCTTGAGTTATTTATTAAAAAATAATAAAGGTAGGTTATAAACTAATTAACCTACTAAATAAAGAACTCAAGATGGTGAACATACCAAATATTCCTTCCTCTGCCTTTTTCTCACACTACAACCTTGTGAGGTGGGTTGAGCCGAGAGAGCGATTTGTCCAAAGTCACCCATTTGGTTTTCATGCTTAAAGTGGGGCTGCAACTTACCGTCTTCTGGTTTCTAGCCTGCTATCTTAACCACTAAACCAAACTGGCTTTAATCTGAAAAAAAATAATGCTCTAATTAACATTCAATTAATACACTTTTTTTGGGGGGGGGTATTTTTGCTACATCTGGCTTGATGAAGAATTCAAAAAGGTGGTGTATGCTTTTGTACTAATTCAGTGGATGCTAATGAACTTCCCAATCAGCTGTACAGTATATTGGTATGTAGTCTGGATTCTTTATCCCAGATGGATGATGTCCTTCAGCACCAAGGACAGCTCCTGTTAATTATTGCCAAAATTAGCCCACAATCCAAATAATAGCAAAACCCTGCCTGTCAAAAAAAGTGCTTTGGCACCTAAGTTCAGGAAGGAACACCAATGTTTTGAGCAGCTGTCTTTTGAAAATAAAGGTTGCCATTTACTGAACAAGGTTGAGTTCAAAAGCAAAGAATGCTTTAAAAAAGGGGGGGGGGTTACGCAAAGCAACCTAACCAAGAAGAGGGGTTTGGACTCAGAGGCATCCACAAAGAGGAGGAGTTAAAAAAACAGTCAGTCTGGCAGTTGTGTCTGTGTGATTGCAGCTCTGAATCTTTTTTTATATCTGCCACCTGCATCCTTGTTTGAATTCCAGTCTTAATGGTTTGTAGAGAATTGAGACTCTCCAATATGTTGAGGAGAGGCTCTCTAAAACACACAAAACTCCCATCAAAATGTAGCCTATTGTAACACAATTATTAGAGAACAACAAGTTATTTTGATTCATGCATTCATGACAA
Organism: Thermophis baileyi; assembly: GCA_003457575.1. Lineage (NCBI taxonomy): Eukaryota > Metazoa > Chordata > Lepidosauria > Squamata > Dipsadidae > Thermophis > Thermophis baileyi. The sequence continues at coordinate 674,345 of QLTV01002579.1, forward strand.
CACCGGGGCAATCTTTTACTACAAGTAGTCCTCAACTTACAACCATTCATTGAGCAATTATTTGAAGTTACAACAGCATTGAAAAAATTAGCTTATGACCAGTCCTCGCACTTACAGTCATTGCTGCATCCCTGTGATTATGTGATCAACATTTGGGCGCTTGGCACCCAGCACGTATTTAATGGCGGTTGCAGCATCCCAGGGTCATGTGATCATTTGTGATCCCCCCCCCCCAGACGGCTTCTGACATGCAGAGTCAATGAGGGAAGCCAGATTCATGTAACGACACAGTAATTTGCTTGATGACCAAATACCCTGTTTTCCCGAAAACAAGACCCAACTGGAAAATAAGCTCTGGCATGATTTTTCAGGATGCTCGTAATATAATCCCTACCCAAAAAAATAAGCCCCAGTTAAGATCGTCAGCCAGACGGACACATTTAGTACCGTATTTCCCCGAGAATAAGACCTAACTGGAAAATAAGCCCTTTTGCAGCAAAAATTAATATAAGACCCGATCTTATTTTCGGGGAAATACAGGTAGTTGTAAAAGTGACTCACTTAATAACTGTACCTGGTACCAATTGCAGTCATAAATCAAGAGCTATCTGTAATAGAGGGTGGATTAGCTTTCTGCTACCTGAAAAGGAATATAGAATAAAATAAATAGAGAGTTTCTCCCCCTCTCACACATATCACACACACACACACACACACACACACGAGAGAGAGAGAGAGAGAGAGAGAGAGAGAGAGAGAGAGAGGGAGAGAGGGAGGGAGGGAGGGAGAGGGAGAGGGCAAATGTTTTGCCTTTGTAGCCTGGGAACAACCCCTCCCCTGATCAACCTTCAAGTGATGAGAAATGCAAGCAATTTTGTTCATTCTACAATTGAAGCTGCTTTAGGAATAGGATGTCTTATCATCATATTGATAAAGCCAACCAAATCCTAACAAATGCATTTCATATTGAAATACGTGTCTGCAAAAAATGAAAGAAGACCCCTGCTGATTCTCCCTGGATAGTTATAAAGCATATAGAAGATACTGCCTGAATGACCGTGTTTATGTAATTTGTTTGCGTGTGTAGGTGTGTATATATGTGAAACTGTTCAGGGGAGAGCTTAACAACGTGTAAAAAGCAGCTGAGGAGGGACTCGGTTAGGTCGCCAGAGTGCTTTAGAGTGAGGAAAGAAGGGTTTTAATTATGCCTCCCCTCACAATTTCAAACTGAAATTGCAGCCACAGTTCGCTTCATTAGAATATCCAATCTTTTTCTTACAGTGCAAGGAACATCTTATTTTGCTGGTCTGCGAAATGAGGAGTGTAGAAGCTTGCAATTGTTTTATGCCACAGATCCTATTATTCCCCAGTTATTTAATAATTTCCTTTCCTAGCACATTGCAACTCACAGGTCAGTGGCAATAATGTATGTGTGTGGAGGGGGTTAGCTTAGCTATCTGGGAGTCCATCTCAATTTGCACTTGAGGGAAACAAAACACAAGACGATGGGTTTGAATGTGTTTCCAAGAATAAAGAGCTATAATGTTTGCAGGCAACCAGTGAATCAAGTCTCCTGCAGCTCATGAGCCACTTGGGTCTGGAGCCTTTTTTTTGGAGTGGCCCCCTTTTTTGTGCAAATTAGATGTGGTAGAGAAAGAAGACAACCTGGGGAAAGGAAACTGTGGGGAATAATTTGACAGGCAACTTTTATACAACTAAGCAAAGGATAGGCAAATATTCAAGACCTGCAGCTCAGGCTGTCGTCCAAATGCTGCTATCACCCGGGTAATAATGTGAGTAAGCTAGGATTTCCAGACATTCAAATTCAAATTATCCACTTGGAATCAGGGGTGGGTTCTAACTTACCTCGCCGCCGTTTTGCCTCCTCCTGCGCCGCATGGCTGCGTGTGCATTGTGCGCCGTGTGGCTGTGCCGCGCAGGCATGCGCACATGCGCAGTGTTGAAAATTTGCAACCCCCCCAAAAAAGCCAAAAACAAGATGGCGGAGCACGCGCAGTGCCAGGACTCGGCTTCTGTGTATGCGCAGAAGAAAAAAAATCAGCAAAAAATCCCCCCCCCAAAATTCCCCCCCCCCAAAAAATCCCCAAAAAAGATGGCGGCGTCCATGGACTGGCACCGACAGAACCGGCTCCATGACGTCACCAGCGGTTTGCTACCGGTTCTATAGAACCGGGAGGAACCCACCTCTGGCCAGAAGCTAACTGAGACTGCCTCACGTGATGTCACCAGCGGTTTGCTACCAGTTCGGGCGAACCGGTCCGAACCGGGAAGAACCCACCGCTGCTTGGAATCCCTAATGAGTAAAACACAAGTACAAAATTTAAAATACAGGAAAACCAAACATGAAACAATAGTGAGAAGAGGATATAGCTTCTGCAAGCTGTTCCAGATCCCCCCCCTTTAATTTAGTTTTTAAGGAAGGATCTCCCTACTTCTTGAAGATTCTTGAAGCCTTTCTAGAACTTGATGCTCCCCTTTTGTTTCCCTTATTCAGGAATTTGCCCTGGAATTTCAGGGTGGGGGAGTTCTCAGTGCCACAAGAAGGGAGATTGGTGGATTCATGTGGCTGCTGGTTGTCTATCCTTAAATTAACCACCCCAATAAGCTTTGACTAGGCGTCCTGGAGAAAACTGCTGTGATTAAGAACTTATGATATGGGTAGGAAACCAGCTGATCTATTTTCAGATCAAGTATAAATTGATTAAGTAAGCCTTTGGTAATTTACAGGCTTGGATATGGAATATTATTACAGGTAGTTCTTGCTTAACAACCATAATTGGGAGCAGCCAATCTATCGCCAAGCATTGTGTTCACTAAGCAAAGCATCATGTGACTACAACTTATGATTTTACTTCCACATTCTCCATTTGTTGGGAATCACGCAAATGATGATCATGTAACTGGGGGACATTGTGATAGTTGTCAATGCGTGCTGGTTGAGAAGTGCCCAAATGGCAATCATGTGACTGCAGAATGCTGCAATAGTCATCAATGTATCGATGGTCACAAAGGTATTTTTTACACTATTGTAACTTTGAACAGTCACTAAATAAGACAGTTGGTAAGCAAAGTCTTCCTGTATTGAGATCCTGTATATGGGGAACTTTGAGAATAAATAAAAAAATCCGAGTGCAAAATAGTGTGGATTGAAGTGATGTAGTTAAATTGGAAAACTTAATGGCCATGTTGAACCAAGCAGTGCTTATCGTTTGCAGCATGTATTTTTTGGGATGTCAAAATCACCCACACAGTCAAGTGAAGTCAGCTCCTTGATATGCATCTTTTGAAATTAACCCCTCTTCCCCCCTTCCACACACATCAAATAGAAACAATCCTTTAATGCTAGGGTGGACAACCTCTTGATGACCTAGCTCTAAACCTAACATTTTTTTGGAAGAATGATTGCCACAGTAAGTGAGGTCAAGATGCAAAGAGAGATGCATTGCATTGTGCATTTTTGCCATGCCACAATTTGGGGCATTTTTCTGCATTTTGATGGAGGAGGAAGCTGTTGAGGGTGTCATTGTTAGATCTGACACTGTTAGTTTTGTGTGTTTCTCGTCTCACAAGGGCAGAACATTGGGCCTTCTATTTGTAGAAATTGCAACGAAATAAACATCGGCAAGCTACAAAAGGTGTTTGAGGTTTCAGATTGTGCATCCATAGGTGGACAAGATAGAGAAAATGTCAAAATAAGCATTGCGATGCAAACTTCACCTCTTATGTACTACATATGGATGCAACATTGTGATGCAAATAGGAAAGGATGGAGCTTGTGTTGTGACATTTCAATGCGCGTTTAGCCCTCTTGGCAGCCCAGTGGTTATGTTCAGTTGTCCACCAGTTGCATAATGGTTGCCTCCTAGATCCTGAACTTACAGAAGAGGTGCTTATATTCTCCAAGTCCAGTTCTTCTCTTCTTCATCAACCCCCTTAAGGACCCAAGCAAACTAGGGAGCAAACAGCAGCCCCTTTGGTTTTTTTAGCTTAATTCCCCAAATACTCTTGAAGGCTGCAGATACAGGGGTGGGTTCTACTTACCTTCCCTGCCAGTTCGCATCATGATGGAAGTGCACGTTTTGCGATCACTCGCTTCGCTCGCTCGCACGCGCGTCCCCTCCCGGAAATGACCCTCTGCACATGCGCAGAAGCCTTTGCACATGCGCAGAGGGTTTTTTGGCAATCCGTGGCGACTGGAGGATTGGTTCGGGGGTGTGGACCGCCGGTCATCGCTGCCGGTTTGGCGAGCGGTGGGAAATTTCCACTACCAGTTCTATAGAACCAGTCCGAACCGGCAGCAACCCACCACTGTGCAGATAGGTAGCCAACTGTATAGAATTTGCAAAAGTCAGAGATTTGTTTGGGCCCCCTATACAAGAACAGGAGATCCTTGCAACTTCAAGAGATTCTTCCTTGCTTCAACTTTCTCGTCCCACCCCCCCATTTTGGTTGCAAATTTCATGGATACTTTTAAAGTAAGGAGAATGATTAATTAGTTGAGAATTAATTATAGAATTCTTTGTGATGTCTGTCTAGATCAAAATGCCTCTCCCTATTTATATTGCCAGGTGATAGTAAAAATACCATCTGCTCCTTTCTGCTTTTTTTTTTTAGAACTCCAGATGTTAACAAATCATTTTTTGCTTCCTCTTACACAAAAATAAAGTGAGCAATTTCCCTTTGCCCTTGGTTATGTGAGGTCTTTCAAGAAGCGAGATGGATCGGTCTCCCAGGGATTTTTCCAACCACCTTTTGCCCTCTGGATGTTATTTTCTGAGCCTGCATTTTTAGATTTTTCTCTATCTCTAATATACAGTAGCTATAGCATAATCCCAAACTGCTTGTCTTGGTATTTTGCATTGCAGCAGGAACAATGCCTTTGAATTGGAGATTTATACATTTTAGCTGATTTTGATACCATGGTTGAAATGTCCTGGTTGACAGCCTACTATGGGAGGTATGGTGAATTGGAAATAGCTCTGAGACAATGAAGACAATGACTGCGGCAAAGATTTATTTATTATTTATTTATTTATTTGTCAAGCATATATAAGATTACAGAAAAAGTATAAACATGATTGTGAATACATAAAATGTATAAACATGATTATGAGTACATGAGATGGTTACGAATATATGGGGACATTAGGACAGGGACGGTAGGCACGTTGGTGCGCTTATGCACGCCCCTTACAGACCTCTTAGGAATGGGGTGAGGTCAACGGTAAACAGTCTAAGGTTAAAGTTTTGGGGGTTTGGGGAAGAAACCACAGAAACTGGTGAGTAGACTGGTTTTTGGAACCTCTCTGGATATGAAGAAAATGGGACATCATCCGCATGTGCTCTTGATGGCTGCCTTCTCATGAGGAGTTCACCGAACAGTAGCTTTCCCTGGGTTTGGGAGCAGGGAAATGATGGGATTGCAATCTTACTTGCAATCGTGGATACAAACAAACCTCACTTTCTAATCTGTCTTGAAAATTGCTCATTAACCACTTCTAAGCTATTAAAGAGCTTCAGATTGATAAATGTGAAAACACCAGGTGAGTCTGCCTTCAATTCTGAATGAAAGAAAATTTGGCTGATAAACTTAAGAATGTAAAGAATATGAAAATACACAGCAAAAAACTAAATCAGATTTTGATTGTAGAAAGTTACAGGTGGACTAAGGAGCCAGGTGAAATTGAAATATTGAAACTTTTACAATAGGATTTTGGAATTGATTAGAAAGAACAAGCAGTTTCTCATAGGTAATAGATTGTTTTTTGTTTATGCAAGAGAAAAACCAAGAAAAGCAATTTCATGATTTCAAAAACTGGACATTAGAAGGGACTAATGTTATTAGGTAGAGGAAAGATTTACAAACATGCGAAATGTTACAAAGTGTTTAACAATGAAAGAAAGTTTTGAAGAATGAAATCAGAAAATAGCAGCCACAATATCAACAATGTTAGTAATGATCTCTGTTACTATGGATAGACTACAGGTAGACTACAGGTAGTCCTGGATTTATGACCACAATTGAGCCTGGAATTATGGTTATAAGCTGTTGTGATCATTTAGTGAAATGCCCACATGATTATCTTTCTTAACAACCACAATTCCAGCTCTTCCCATTGTGTTTATTAAGTGAGAAAGCAACATCTTTACATATTTTTTTCTTTGCTTATTGTATTCCTACATTTCTTTTTCTTCTGTTTTTCTTCTTGCACTTTCTTACTCCTTTCTATTCTCATTTCTTTCTCTAAGTTTAGTTTGTATTAGATTTTACTATTATAATAAAAATGTCTTCTTTAAGGCAAGCCCCCTTGATTTAAATCAAGAAAGCCATTGCACTTGGATCAGACTACCAAGGTCCCAATTTCCTCATAGTATCTTCATGGTAGCCACTCGGATACCTTTAGGAACCCCTCAAGCAATAGCATTTGTGATGTGAGTTACCCAGAAACTTTTATTCAAAGTTATCCTGTCTTTACACTGGAATTTAAAGGGTGGAAGGAAAGATGGTACTTTTCAGAGGTTTTAGGTTTCAACTCCCAACAAACCCTGGGAAGGTTTATGGGAGTTGAAATCCAAAATGCCTAAAGGGCCAAAGGTTGCTTTTCTCTGACATATAGCCATTTAACTGGCGTTCAGCAATAGAAGCATCTTTCTAATCTGTGATTTCTTCATTTCTTCATTTAATTTATGCCCGTCTCGCCTAGAGGTGAGATTTTAAAGCACTTTGTTGGCTGTCACTACTTCTCACAGGAGCTCATTTACTGTCTTCAGAAGTTGCTTCCAAGTAAGGGATCATGGCATTGAATCCATATTGCATAATTCCATGCCAGTTTACTTTAACACCAGCCCTATTGAGACCCATGACCCTGATTCCTTAATAATGACAACTGCAAAGTTTGTTCTCATCTGCATTTCCATGGAAAGTCAAAGACAATTGTGGGTTCCTTTCCGAAACACTAAACATTGACCGCAGTAGATATTTGATTGGTTACATTATATATATATAATATAGGGAGAAGAATCCTGTGGCTCATAGGTTTAATCACTTGCCTTGTTAGGCAAGGGGCCCGGGTTCTAATCCCATAAGGGTGTCGCTAGCTGATGAGAGCTAAATAGCTTGAAATAGATCTATACTAGTCTCCCTTTATTTATGTAAAAAAATATAACTTATAGAAACAGACTGTCATTGGAAATTGACTGTCTGGATTATATATCATTAAAAGCAGCTAATTTGCCCCAAAGTTGTGCTCTTTCTTGAATCTTGCAGGGATAACTTTGAGGGGAAAGGGAGAAACAAGAAACGTGAGCCATGCTAGTTTCTGGCAGATTTCTTAGTAGGTTGGTGATTGTTTTAGAGAGAGTTGGCGATAAGAATCAGAAAGCCAGCCATATTTTGGCTGAATTCTTAACCAAAGTGACTCATGAAGTGACTGGATGGAGATTTTGCTTCAAAGAAGAGGTGTCATCTGGTGGGATAAGGAAGAGGGTCTTTTCTGTCATGGCACTCAACCTCTGGAACATCATCTCCCTAGAGCAGAGGTCAGCAACCTGCGGCTCTGGAGCCGCATGTGGCTCTTTCATTCCTCTGCTGCGGCTCCCTGTCGCTCAAAATGCGTCACAACTGCCAATGTGTGACATCCGTTGGCATGCGATTTATTGAGCTTTTTGACCCCCGGTAGGCCAACCATGGATAAATCCAAGAAAAGTTTCAGAAGAAAACAGATCGTTTAATTCAACTACATATGCTAGTTTTGTGGCCGCTCAGGAAATAGTCAGGCACGGGAAGGGTTTTGTGGCTCCCAGTGTTTTCTTTTCTGTGGGAAACAGGTCCAAATGGCTCTTTGAGTGTTTAAGGTTGCTGACCCTAGAGATTAAATTTGCCCCAATCCTTCTGGCTTTCATAAGCCTTGAATACCTGGTTCTGCTACTGTGCCTTGGGCACTGGGTCTATGGTTGAGTTTATATCTTGGTTACATTGATTTTATTAGTTTTTTTTAAAAAAAAAATCTACATAGGTTATTTATGCTTTTGTCGTGATGCTTTTTTCTTTGTTTTTAACTCTTGTTAGCCACACAAAGTCATGTGTCTGAGATGGAGAGCCAGATAAATTGAATCAATCAATCAGAGCGGAGAGCCCCAAGTTGACAACATGTTGGTTTGATTGATTAATTTTGAAAGAACTATTTTTACTAGCTATATGTATGTTAAGCCTCTCAGACAGTTAGCTTTGTTTGTTGCTTTGTTTCAGAACAATAACAAAGGCAACCACAAAAAGGGCAGCATTTTTGCAATGTGAAGTTGGTGGACTTTGGGGAGCAGAAGAAGGGAGGGAGGGTCTCTGCAAACTGCTTGTGGCTTACCTACCCTATCTTAGGGGATCAGAAGTCAGATATGAAAGTTCTGCCACAAAAGCCAGTGAAGCACAAAACCAAATCAATGTTCAGATCCTGGGCAACAGATTTCTTATGCGTTAGGCTGAGAACTTTTGGGGTAGTTCAAAATCCTAAGCTACAAGTATTCTCTTCTATCGATCTCTAATATTAAATGTTTATATGACATCCTGGAAGGGGGGGGGAACACATAGCAGAGGAATTAATCCTTTTCTCCGTCTCCCTTCCCTTCCCCTCCCCTTACCCCATAGCAGACTGAAGGTTCAGGGCAGGCTGTGTGACTGGCATCACCCAACATCTTCCACCTGAGGCAATTTCATGGTCTTCCTTAATGGTAGGACCAGTCTTGAACCCCTGCCCCATTTTTATTTGTCCTTGCAAGAAACTTTTCATGGTGTTATTGAAAGTTTCACAATCAAGCCCTGAACAACTGTTATTTGGCTTTCTTATTAATAAAGGAGAATATTTGTAGCTCAGGGTTGAAATGAGGGGTCCTTGGTGCTCTCTGAGCTTGCTTGTTTTCTTGCAGACGTTTCATTATCCAAACTAGGTTTCATCAGTGCTTTCTTATTGAATTCAGTCACAAGGTGGCAGTATCTGCTCACATTCACCAGTTGATAAATCTAGCACCTTTTTTTCCCCTTTTCTTTTTAACACCCTTTTAGTGTTTCAGACCTCAATTGCCTTCCAACATCTGTCTCCTGCTGGGTGATTATTCGTAATGAAAATTAAGAAGTAGGAGATGAGATTCTGCAATTGGAATGAACATTCTAGTCCAGGTAAGTTTGACATTTGCTTCACAATCTATTTCAAAGGACATCAATAGCCACTCGCCAAGGGGTTATAAAAGAGAAGCTTATAGTGTCTTCCACTGACAGTTAGAACAATTAATCAGCAGAACGACTTGCCTCCAGAAGTTGTGGGTGCTCCAACACTGCTGTTATGACCCAGGGTTGGCACGCAAGCAACATGTGCTAGGTGGAGGCTTGTCAGCCGTTATTCAACCACCATCCCCCCAAATCCCCACAGTCCAGCAATTCCCGTTCCGTTCCCAAAGTCTCTGTACACAACACTTACAGTCCAAGAGCAAGCCTCGAACGCACGCACGCACGCACGCACATGCACCCCAGTGGTGGGTTTCAATTTTTTTTACTACCGATTCTGTGGGCGTGGCTTGGTGGGCGTGGCAGGGGAAGGATACTGCAAAATCTCCATTCCCACCTCAGAGGATACTGCAAAGTCTCCATTCCCTCCCCACTCCAGGGGAAGGTTACAGCAAAATCCCCATTTCCTGCCGATCAGCTGGGACTTGAGAGGCAGAGAATAGATGGGGGCGGCGCCAGTCAGAGGTGGTATTTACAGGTTCTCCGAACTACTCAAAATTTCTGCTACCGGTTCTCCGAACTACTCAAAAATTCCGCTACCGGTTCTCCAGAACTGGCCAGAACCTGCTGAAACCCACCTCTGATGCACTCGCTTAGTGCAATTTCCCCGCAATGGAAGTCCAAGGGAGCCACATCACTTTGGGAGCAAGACAGGATCTCAAACTCGGCAAAGTTCACGACAAATGCCTTGGAACATCGCGGCATGGAGAGTCCACCAAGAATGCAGCAAAAACTCAGAACAGAGCCGCATTGCCATTAGCCCGCTGACGTCAAGGCAAAGAACATCCATCAACAACAGCAAAAATTCTGGAGCAAAGTTCTTCTCGGAACCGTGGGGAGTGTTGCTGCAAAATACAACACTTGTTCCTGTCAAAAGCCCCTCCCCACGGTGTCTCCTTACATGCTACCCTCCAGGTGATCCTTGTGAGGAGCGGCGAGGCACCCTCCTCCCGAGTAGTCGGGTCGCCCTGCGCTGACTCTGCCTCCTCTCCATTCTCCGCACTGGGGGAAGCATTTGCTCATCTCTGGAGCTCTGCCGCTCCTCTGCTCCGCTGCCTGCCCTTTCCATCTCCTCCCCCTTTCCTCGGTCCACCTGCGCCCTCTCTTTCTCCCTGCCTACTCTTCCAAGGCCCTTTGACACTTTTGTGTCAAAGATTTCAGTGTCCCCCGTCTTCAAATCAATCTGGACGTAAATCCTGAAGAAATCTTGTTTTGGATTCAAGCCAGAGGTGGTATTCAGCCGGTTCGCATTGGTTCGGGCGAACCGGTAGGGGAAATTTGACCTGGTTCACCAAACCGTTAACGACCTCTGGCTGGCCCAGCCCCCACCTGCCCGGTCGCCTGGTTGCCGCTTGCCCCGGCTGCCTGCTTGCCGCTTGCTCACCCCACCCGCCCACTCAACACTCGCCCCTTCCGGCTGCTATGCGCTCGCCCCGCCCACCCCCGCCCTATATATGTTGCCTTCGCCACGCGGCCCAGCTAACCGCCTCGCCTGTCGCCTCACTGATACCCACTCAGCTCAGCTCAGCTCACCAAAGGTAAGCTATGCATGCCGCCCGCTCACCCTTCACCTTGGGTCAGGGGCCAGGGCCCCAGGGACGCGCCATTCCCTGAGGCCCCGGAGCCACCGCCTGCCTCGGCCAGGTCGGGGAATGCACCATTCCCCAGCTCTGGCCTTGCCCCGGAGCCGCCACCCGCTTGCCACCCACCTCGGCCGGGTCGGGGAATGCGCCATTCCCCGGCTCCAGCCTTGCCCCAGAGCTGCCACCTGCTCGCCGCCTGCTCTGCCTTAAGCGCAACCCGTCACCCCGTTTCCCCTCCTTCAGAGGCCTCGGCCCTTAATCTCCCTGCTTCCTCCCCCACGACCGGCTGTTTCTTCGTCCCACGGCTGTGACCTAAGTTACCTTCCTCCTGCGGCTGGCTGCCAGGAAAGGCAAGCCAGGGCTGAGCCGTCACTGCTGGGCTCCCCGCCATCCTGCATCTCGCCCCCCTTGTTGCAAGATGCCTGCAGCCGCCGCATCTTTTTTCGGTGCGGCTGGAGTCCAGCCGCACCGAAAAAAAGACGCTGCTGCTGCAGGCTTCTTGCAGCGAAAATTACCGACCTCCGGCTTTGCTCCGCTTCTCGAATGTGCCGCCACCCTGTTCTATGCGCTGGTCGCGCACGCGCACCCCATTGCCTGCTGCCGCTGTGCCGGAGGGACTTGCCCGGGCTTAAGGTGCTTAGATCTGGCCCATGGGGCTGCCCTGGAAACAGTGAAGGATCGGCTTGCAGTGCCTCTGCCCTCCCAAGCTCCATTTTTGGCTGTGACAGCCTCCTGCAACCCTCTGCCAGCGAAAACGGAGCTTGGGAGGGCGGCCCTCCCGAGCTCCGTTTTTGCTGGCAGAGCGCTTGGGCCACCACAGATGGCCCCAACACGAGTGACATCAAGCTGGCCATGCCCGCCCTGGCCACCCCCCCCCAAGGTCAAACACAACCTTGATGTGGCCCTCAATGAAATCAAGTTTGACACCCCTGGTGTAGAGGTTGTGTGAACCCAGGGAATTGGGTAAATTAGCACAGTATAGAAACACAACCACACTGGTCCTAACATCAGGAAACTGCTGACCTCTACTTGACACGGGGGAAGCAACAGACAATTGTGTCTTTTCTGGAAAGCCAATTATGATGCTGCAGTTTCGGAAATTCCTTCTTGCTTAATCGTGCCAGTCTGTTGGGCAGCAGCTCCTTTCTGCCTGCGTGCCTGCCTTGTGGTTGCTTGCTTCCGGCGCTTCTATAGAGAAACAGGCTATGACTGGGTTTTTTTTTTTTATAAAGTCATTGATGACTCTTTTTACCAGATAAGAAATCAAAGCAACCAAATGGGAATCCCTAAACCAGGTTTTAGCCAGGATAAACAAGGCAGAGCAAGAATAGCTGAAGCCATGTGGTACTTTCTGACATAAAGGTAGTCCTTGACTTATGGCCAGGGGTGGGTTCCTCCCGGTTCGTACTGGGTCGCCCGAACCGGTAGCGAGGCACTGGTGATGTCATGATGGCATCGTGGACCCGCCTTGGTCGGTGCTGGTCCGTGGGTGCCGCCATTTTTTTCCGGGAATTTTTGGTAGCTTTTTTACGTTTTGGGCTGTTTGTGCTCTGCTGCTGCTTTGGAAAGGGCCCTCCCACCCGCCCCCGGGTTAAGGCTGTCCTTTATTCTTCGCCCGAAGCACAGCTGATCAGCTCCTCAGCTGTGTTTTGGGCAGATTATAGTGACTGAGCATGCGCGGACACAGAATTGCACCGGGGGAGCGCGCGCGTAACCCTAAGCCACGCCCACAGAGTGGTAGTGGAAATTTTCGGAACCCACCCCTGCTTATGGCCATAATTGAGCCTGCGGATGATGGTCGTAAATCAAGCCGTTTGTTAAATGGGTCACCTCATGAACATGCGTGATTCTATGACCTTTTCTGAGGCAGTTTTTAAGCAAATCTGCTGTCCATTCATCCATTGTGAACGTTTTTGCTGGGAACCAGAAATAAACATCAATTTCCAGCAAAAAAAATGCCGTCATGTGATGACAGGACACTGCAAACAGCTGGAAATGTGGGCGGTTGCCGAACACCCAAATTGCAATCACGTGGTTGTAGGGAAATGGGGGGGGGGCAGGCTGAGGACCTCTGGGAGTTGAAGTCCACAAATCTTAAAGTTGCCAATGTTGAAGACCCCTGCTATAGACCACAAAAGCTGGGTTCATACATCTCACTGGATGGCTTTAAAGAAAGCATCTATAAATTCAGAGAAGATATATTTGTCAATGGAATTGATCCTGGTGGTGAGACAGCAGTAATAGAGGCAGATGCACCATCTTTTCTATTATCACTGCTGCTTGGAATAGCAATCTTAAATGGGTAAGGGCTTGCACAGTGTTGAAACAACGGAGGGAAAGTCTGCAGAACAGGGATTCTGGAATTATTTCTGCAAGCCTCAGTTAGATCTCTTTTCAAACTCAGCATTTCTTTTGCCAGTTTCAGTTTCAGCTTCACCTCATGTCTTTTTCCAAAGTTCTGTTGGATTGGAAAGAATGAAAAGGAGAAGAAAGAGGAATTTTCTTGCAGTGGGGAAATCTGTTGTTTGCAGATTAAACATATGCAATGGCCTACCCTGATGGCTGACTCTCTTTGGGAGGGTGGGAAGTGGAGTTGCACACTCAGAAGAAAACGTTGGCTGGAACCCAAAACAATAATATATATATTTTTTTGTGGATGGAAAGAAGACACATTATAGCATTCCGTTGTCATCCCACTTGCTCCCTTTAATAGTGACATTGGTGGGAATGCCAAACACTTTGGAAGAAAACAGGAGGGTAAAATGCTGGCTTTTATAAATGGGAGGAAACTCAGACATACTAAAAGTTGTCAATTAAAAGAAAAAACTCATTTAAAATTTATTTAACCTAGCTGGAGAAGATCTGTAAGTTTCCACACATACTACCTTGCATTATATAAGGAGATTACCAGAAACAGAGGAAGAATGTGCATTTGTTTTCCACAAGGTTACTTTTGCCCCAGTTTAGGACCTTTCTTGTCAAAGTTGTTAAGCGAATCACTGTGGCTGTTAAGTAACAGTAACACGATTATTAAGTGAATCCGTCTTCCCCATTGACTTTGCTTGTCAAAAGGTCGTAAAAGGGGATCACATGACTCTTTTTGGGACACAGCAGCTGTCATAAATATGAGTCAGTTGCCAAGTGGCTGAATTTTGATCATAGGACCATGGGAATGCTGCAAGGGTCGTAAGTGTGAAAAACGGCCATAAGTCACTTTTTTCAGTGCCATTGTAACTTTGAACGATCACTAAATGAACTGTTGTAAATTGAGACTACCTGTAGATTACTGCATATGTCCCCCTTTCCTTCAAAGATGGGGATTTTCCTTCCATTTCCTCCCATGCTCTGTCCCTCACATGGTACATTCTGTCCGAGTGAGGGGAAGTGGTTGTGATAACAGCTTCAATGTACAACTGGTGAGCCACAAACTTCTGCTGACAATGACCACAGGGGTTTCCCCAAGTGGGGAGTTTTTATTCCAGATCCAGGCAGAACGGTTGAATTTGGGTAATGTACTGTACCAACTCATGTTGAACAGAGTCAAGTTTTACTTCATAAAGTAAATTGTGTCTGTACATTGAACCCCAAATTAAACCATGATCAGGAACATGGGTACGTTTCTGCATTTCCCAATCTGTAATCTAGGATGCCATGTGAACTTGAACAATGTCTCATATCTATTTGGTGATTGAATAGGGACTTCTCTTTGCTATTTCTGCTTCTGCCAACAAGGTCTTAAGTAATGCCTTTGTGTTCCACTGATGCTTTTCTATCTCTCATAAAACTTTTAATAGCAGCATCAGAAAGTGTGAAGCATTCTCAGATATGTCAAATGCCTATGAAATATCATTCACAGACAGCAAGCAATGGCAGAGTGGTTATGGCTTGTGGGATTTGTTACCTAAATATATTGACGGCATTTGGCTGGGAAAAGAGCGGGCCTAAAATATGTTGGATAACTCAAAGGCATCAAAAGCAGGTGCGAGAGAGATAACGCAAGGGGTAAAAGAGGTCTCTTACAGCAGTCTGTCATGGAATAGAAATAAATATTGTTTGATTGCTCTATTCAGAAATTTGATTTGACGACAATTTGATTGAATCTCTGACCTAAACAGTCTATCTGTACAGCATCAGAAAGCTGATCTGGATTGATTGAATAACTAAATTCAGAAATAGGAATTGGATTGACCTCATTTGATAATTCATTTTTAACGTCTGTATCAGATTGGACCTGATTTTCCAAATTGAAATGAGATGGTTTAAATTAGATGTTGCAGAATTTCCACAAGTCTAATAGCCAGGAACAACAGATGAACAACAAATCACTATTGTCTGTTGATAACAGTTAGCAGACACGAAAATGTCAAAATTGTATATAGAAAGTTTGAATTAATCAGGATTTGATTCCCTTGCAAGGAATCGGTGGTAGAAAATCTACCTACCCAACAAAATCTATCTTTGGGAAATAATGGGGCAGAAAAGTGCCTATCAATGTGAAAAGAGATCAAAGATGTTCTTTGCTTTTAAAAAAGAATTTGTTGAAAAGTTAAGAGGGAAGAATTAAGAGGTGAGTGTGCTACCTGGCTCTATTTCTACCATGCACATGGAGGAGAGAGGTATTGAAAAGGAGGCAAATTGTTTGGGAAGGATCAAAGACACACAAGCGTCTTCAAATGGCACTAAGTTAGCCAACCTTGGCTGATGACTAAAAGAAGGGCCAGATCTGGTTAATATGTGGATGAGAAACTACTCAGGAATCTTAAAGCTGTAAGAAGTTGGGAAATAATAATAATAGCAGAATAGAAGAGAAAGAACTGGACAAGATAACAAAATACAAAGTTTTCGAAACAGAAATAGAATGACTGTGGCAAACAAAAGCAAAGGGAGTACCAATAGTAATAGGTGCCTTGGGTGCAACCCCAAAACAATTGGAGCACCCGTTGAACACAATCAGCATTAACAAATTCACCATCAGTCAATTGAAAAGGGTAGATTTACTTGGAACAGCTTATATCCTGTGACAATATTTCTAACACCATCAAACACCAAAATCTGACTATCCCAGCTCCTTGGAAAGGACTTGATAGAATAGATGGACAAAAATGCAAAATGCAGTCTGAACATGTGTCTGACTGTGTGATGAACCATAACAACAACAATATAAGCATAAAAAATCTGGGAGGAAGGCAGGGTAAACCACTTCCATATTGTGACCAAGACATACAGTATGCATGGACATCTCCATGTATTCAGTGGGAGATAATTTGGAGGAGTTTTTACCATGTATTTTTCCCCCCTTATATTTATATTCTGACACAATCAGAATGGTCTCTTGGACTTTACACAAGGGCATATACTCAGCTGAACTCAGGGGATGTGTGGAAATATTGTATGCCTTAGTGTATTCTGCCAATTAAGATTTACTCAGAAACCATAATTAAGCAAGTCATGGTTAGCTGCATGTGTATATAAAAACTATCAGAACAATAAAGAAAATAGTACTTATATCAGCAATTTTTGTTAAACCCCTCCCCAAATCCCGTTTAGCATGACTGACAGATGGCAGTGAAAACTTTCTTTGACTTGAGACAGGCTGTACCTCAGAGGTGAAGAACCTATAGCTCTTTGGATGACACTAGACATTATAGCCCTTGTTATTACCCTACAATAGCTAAGGGATTGCATTGTTGCCAACCCTAGATGGGTTTAAAACCCTCGTAATTGCAGTTCATCAAAACAACAACAATGACACTAGGAATTGTGTAGTGGGCTGCAACAGGCAAGAACAGACTAGCATAGATACAACAGCATTTATTGACTCAAACTGAACTGAGGAACAACAGGCAAATCCCTGTAATTTATACTCTGGGCCCACAGGGCCTTAACTAATCATAATACTAGAAAGAGCCCACCCAAATATGAATGTTCTAAGTTTCCCTCCAGAACAGTTGGAGTTAACAGTTAGGGTCATCTAAAGGTTAGTTTCACTTTAGCTGGGCTTAACACAACTATATATATTCAATACATAACACTAGGCTTCCTCTTCCCCAAATCCCCCTCCCTCAGTTCTTTCACGGTTACTTTTGTTTGTGTGTTGTTGCTATTGTTTCTTTCTTTTCTTTTCTTTTTTTATGTCTTCAAGTCAGTTTTGATTCCTGGCAACAGACAGGACAAGTCCCTGCCGTTTTCTTGCCATGATTTTTGGAAAGTGGTTTGCCCCTGCCTTCTTCTTAGGGGTGAGAGAGGGACTGGCCCAAGGTTCACTAGCCAGCTTTTGTGCCTAAGGCAAGACTAAAACTTACGGTCTCCCCATTTTTAGCCTGATGCATTAACCACTACACCAAACTGGCAAGCCAAGATGGTGACCACAACCTTCTCATCAAAGCCCCAGCTTTTTAAAAGATGTGCATTGCAATTGGCAGTTATGGCCACCATCTTGGACTCTTCCCCCCTGCAGATACCCCTGAGTGTTACTGACGTAAAGATTGTTCCAGTTTACAAAAAAAGGGACACATTGGGCAATATGAGGAAGTAATGTGGAGAGAACTGTTGCATCCTCAAAATATTTGACTTATTGGAAAAAATTTAGAGGAGGCCTCTTCCTCAGGAAATCATATGAAAGAGCAGCTAGTGACTAAGAATAGAATCTCACTGGCTAGAAGGGCCACTAAAGCAGTTAGCCTGACTATGAAAAACCAAGCAAAACCTATTACTTTAGGCAACAGTTATGAGAAACAGTTAGTAGATTTAAACTGCAATCCTACATCCTAGTTTTTCCTATGTTAATAGAAGCAATGGGTGACCTATTAGTACAGGTAGTCCTCGAGTTACAATCATTTATTTAGTGACCGTTCAAAGTTACAACAGCAGTGAGAAAAGTGTCTTATGACTGTTTTTCACACTTACATGGTCACGTGATCAAAATTCAGGTGTTTGGTGACTGGCTCATATTTAGGATGGTTACAGTGTCCCAGGATCATGTGATCACCTTTTGTGACCTTCTGACCAGCAAATTCAACAGGGAAGGCAAATTCACTTAACAACAGTGTTACTAACTTAACAAATGCAGTGATTCACTTAACAATTGTGGCAAGAAAGGTTGTAAAATGGGGCAAAACTCACTTAACTGTCTCGCTTAGCAACAGAAATTTTGGGCTCAATTGTGGTCATAAGTCAAGGATTACCTGTACAGTAACCCTATTATCTTGGGGGGGGGGGGAACTCCCAAAAGAGGAAAATCTTAAAGAGGCTTATAGGGATAAAAATAATTGCTTATGTTTATAATTTTGCTTTATAAAGAAAAATTCAAGAGCAAAACCAAGAAAAACTTCACAAAAGCGCATATTCTAATAAAAATACCGAAAACCAGACAGGACATGTAAATGTATTTTTAAATGAGCATTCAGTTTCCATATTTTTCATATAAATGTGAAGGACTGTGCATTAAGTGGTACCGTTCATAGGGTAAACGTTAAATGACCACATGAAGGATAAAAGTGAGTTTTTGAAAAATAAATAAATCTAAAGGATTGCTTTTCCGAAATAAAGTCTATCTCTTTATGATAAAGGATGTATGTTGCTGTAATCATGAATCCAGCACAGCTTGGAGGTTACATCCTGGGGAACTATTAAATTTGTATGACTCATCTTTGAATAGTCTTGTATACATTTAGGATTACAGTATAAAATGCTATGACATCAGTATTTATAGAAAAGCATCCAAAAGTTTAGCCATCATTGATATGTCCTGAACACAGTCATGGATTTATATCATGTGGCTTGCCTGTCTGTACCATTGAAGTAGGTTTGAAGTCTTTTATATCTCAGCTGTGACAAAAATATTGCATTTACCTATCGGAAGACAAATAGGGAAAAGGAAAATGAGGTATATCGTACATCAGCTGAGAAGAAAAATAAGAATCTGATAAAAACAAAAGGCTTAAATGTTGCAAATGGCTGTAGATTTGGGTGCTGCAAAAACCTCCAAAGGTTAAGTCTTGGCTGCTGCTGGAGAATATTTATTTGCCCAGTAAATTTAACCCTTAAATAACGTTAACTTTTTCCCTGCCTCATCTTTGATTTCTAGCCCCATTTTTCCTTTTCCTCCCTTCCTCAATGCTGCTAATGCTTTCTCTTATGTTCTTTTCATCTTTTTCCTCCCTCCCCTCCTTTGCTTGCTTTTTATGGGAAAGTATGTACATGTAGGATCTGAGATAATGGTTTATTTATAAGCGGGAACAGTTGCTATACACACGGGGATCGATTTATTTTGCAAATGGCATAGCTTATTTCATAGGCAATTAATTTTTATCAGTAGCTATTAATTTAATTAATAGTGTCCTTTTACTGTCCGATTTACTGCCTACCCTTCCCCCTCTTTTTTTGCAATGTAGCTACTGCAAAAATCTGCAACACCTGCACAGTTTTGTTGAGGAAGGGGAATTTCCAAGATAGGTTTCAGCAGGAGCTGATAGTCATTGGCTAGCAAGCTAGACACCAGCATTCTGGCTGTGGAATTCTGGGAGTTGAAGTCCACACATCTTCAAATTGCCAAGGTCGAGAAACACTGCTCTGTTGCCTGCATGACCATGAATGGAGGGCGATCAACTTATTTCTTTATACGTTGCCTGTAGACTAAAGGTAATCCTCGACTTAACAACCACAACTGAGTGCCAAATTTCCATTGCTAAGCAAGACAATTGGTGAGTTTTGCCCCATTTTACAACCTTTTTTTTACCACCGTTTTTTTACCACCGTTTTTACCACCGTTTTTTTACCACCGTTTTTTTACCACAAGCAAATCACTGAATTTGTTAAGTGAATCTGGCTTCCCCCATTGACTTTGCTTGTCCAAAGCCAACTGGGAAGGTTACAAATGGTGATCACATGACCTGAGGATAGCGCAACTGTCATAAATAACATGCCAGTTGCCAAGCGCCTGAATTTTGATCATGTGACCAGAGGGATGCTGCAATGGTGATAAGCAAGAAAACCGAACATGTTACTTTTTTTCAGTGTTGTAACTTCGAACAGTGACTAAACAAATGGTTGTAAGTCGAGGACTACCTGTATACTGAAAACTGAGACAAATCCTGTATAATTACTCCAGGGGCATATTTGCTCTAACGTATTTAGCATAATGGTCAATCCCGCTTTATGCTATCGATGCCTTTGTAATGTTTATCGGATATACTTTCTGGGAAGAAGTGCCAAAGGACTCCTGAAAAGATTCAAAAACAAACTTGCATGGAACAAGAGCTTCCGGGTTGATCTACCACATCCTTTTTCCTTCTACTTCTTTGAGCAACATAATGCACCAATGACTTGTTTACCGAACAGTGTGTCAATAGTTACTCTGAGATTATGTATTTGCACATCAATCAACATTGCATACAGAAACATTTACAGATACCGGTATCAGTCATAGCATGGAGAAAGAATTTTATCAAGTTAACTACCTAGATTATTTTATTCTGCATATGTAGCAATAGTTTGCTGTGTATTGCTTTAATTCCCACGGTAAACCTGACCTGAGATAAATATTGCAAAGGGCAGCATATAAATCCCTCCCACGGTGGGAAAGCCATAAGTAGATTTCCTGGCCTTGCTTGTTTTCACCTCTGCAGCAGTCTCATAATGAAGAAATTAAACGGGGCAGAATTTTCCTGGCATAAGAAATTAATGGCAGGGAAACGGCTTCCCTGCTTCATCTGTGTGATCTCAGTTGCTAAAGTCAGCAGGAGGGTGTGGGCCAATTTAGAGAAAAATAAAATAAAATAAAGGAAGCAAAAATAAAAAAGCATATTTGCACACGGTCTAATCCTATATAGAACAAACAGAAGAGAAACGGCAATGTGGCAACAGATTGCGAGGAGTTTGGTTGAAACCAAGCAGATCTGGCTTTGATTAATATCTTGATGGGAGAGAGAAGGTGGTTTCAGGAATGTACTAATATATCAAAAGAGGATCAACACATTTCTTTAAAAAAAAAATCAAGAATCCTATTTTAGCAGCTGCAGTCTGGCATGAAGAAAGTGAATATCTGGCAGTTTCTCATCCAGACCAGGGATGCAATGATTCAGTGGCTTAAGGAGTGGAGATGGTCTCTGTTTCAGGGCTTCAAGCCCTAGCACCTCATAGTGGTGTGAGCTTCCATCATTCACCTCAGCTTCTGCCCACCTAGCAGTTCAAAAGCGTGTTATATGCAAGTAGATAAATAGGTACCACTTTGGTGGGGAGACGAGAGCTGGCGCTTCGTGTGTATGGTTAGAATCCTGCTGGCGCTGGTCCTTTCCAGGTGCAACACCCGTTTGCAAGGCGGCTTCGATGGAGGGAGAGGGCCCCAAGTGACACTGCAGGAGAGCTGTAGAGATAGCTCATCCCTTGTGTGGCACACCTTGGAAAGTGCACGAGTGTGAACCCAAAAGGGCTAGCAGTCTTAAGCAGCCAAACTACTATTCTGTATTAGTGTATTAGCATTGTAGTCTCCTGGCTAATATAACATCGTCATATGCTAAATAACAATAATAATTTTTTAAAAATCCAGACCAGAAAGAGGGATGAAAAAAGCTGCAACTCTAGATAATGATAGTGAAAACATCAGTAACAGTAACAGAGTTGGAAGGGATCTTGGAGGTCATCTAGTCCTACCCACTGCTCACACATGAGGCCAGATATAGCCCTCCAAAGCACGGGAGTCCTGCTGGAAGAAACGTTGACCAAGTTGTAAGTGAGCTACCAAGCAGCTCAGATCTGGAGCCCCACCCTGGCCATACTGACAGTCATTTGGCCCCCTTTCCACATGCATAGAGTTGTCCTCTTCCTCAAAAGCCATTCCAGCCATTCCACTAATCTCAGCTCTTGAGCAATAGGACAGACAACGACACTGCACAGGAAGCCATGGTGAAAGTGGATGGGGCCCAAATCCATTCCACCCCAGGCAATTTAAAAATCATCCATTATTTTGCTGAAAGCTTAGAACAAACAAAAAAGAAAAACGACTTAAGCATGCAAACAAGAGCTTCCAACTGTCTGTTTTGGACTCTCAATGGCTGTAATAGATCATTCAGGGTTTCCAAAGGAGAAACAGAGATCATCCTTCATCAAATCATTGCGTAGAACCCTTGCTTAGCGTGGGGCTGCTAAAAGGTGGCCAGATGCAAAGGAAACTGGGAGGCGGGTGGAGGCAGCAAATATTTCATAACTGGATAGTAGACAGAATTCCAGCAGGTTCTGCTTCCCCCCCCCTCTATGTACCCTTCTTTGCTTCAGTGAACATTGTGTACAGATCTCATTTCAAAAAGGATGTTGCAGCAGAACTGTAGAAGTTCCGAAATAACCCACAAAAGCAACCCCTATCCCTCAATGGGCAGAGGCAACTTCCCCATTTGGGATGGGTTGGTTAAGAAGGTAAAAAAAAAAATTCAAATCAACTAGAAGAGGCACATGTCTATGTTTTGGTGACTCTCTCAAGAAACGGTCTCCAAATCCTTTTGACTTTTGACCTTAATAGTGAAACGTTTTGAGCATGTTTAATTATTTATTTATACATTATATACATACAGTACATTGCTGTACTAATAGATGAGGTACATTATAAAACATTCTGTCTCATGTTTTGTATATTAATCATTAGCATCTCTTTCTTTAGATTAAAAAATAAATAGAAATTCTTTCATCTTTCGGTAGGTGTTGCTACTCTAAGTAGACTTTTTGCATGTCTTCTAATTTCTTCATCTACTGTAACAACAAGGGCACAAAAACTGGGCTCCACATATTTACAGCCACCCATTCTTTTACTGAAATATTTATTGGCTTAGTCAATTTTAATCTTTAATCATGAGCAGCACAACCAAAAGACTATTTTTAGATAGACATTAGACAACCCCATCACCCATTGGGTTATCCTTTGAGAGAAAGGTAGAGCAGTCTGATGCGACCAAAATGAACATTAAATTGAAGGTTGACCATATATATATGTGTATTTTTTAACCTCAATGTTGGACAATCCCATGCTCATCTAAGAAGAGTAGCATATAGCAGTATTTATCATATATGCTGTCATATTTATATGATAGCAGTATTCCAGTATTTGAGAGGCTGCCACAAAAGAACCAGAGGGCAGGACAAGAAACAATGGATGGAAACTAATCAAGCAGAGAAGCAACCTGGAATTAAGGAGAAACTTCCTAACAGTGAGGACAGTCAACCAGTGGAACAGCTTTGCCTTCAGAAGTTGTGGGTGCTCCAACACTGGGGTTTTTAAAGAAGGGACTGGACAATTACTTATCTGAAATGGTATAGGGTCTCCTGCTTGAGCAGGGGGCTGGACTAGAAGACCTCCAAGGTCCCTTCCAGCTATATTCTGATTGATTGAGTATATATCATAAATGGAAAAATAATTGGCAAATGAACTTCAAAAATAAGTCAATATTTCTTTACTTAAAGAGACAAACAGAATGACCGTGGGGGGGGGGGAGCAGTGGGAGCAGGAGCAATTTCCAACTTCTTGCTGACTTCCCCACTGACTTTGCTTATGGGAAGCTGACAGGGAGTGTTGGAAATCAGAGTCCCTTGGGAGTTGGGCGGCATACAAATTTAATAAATAAAAAAAAATCATGATCATATGACTGCTGGGGTGCTGCAATGGCCTCAATTTTGCAAATAAAACTGGTCTGGCCATTGTGGAAATTTCAATTTCATAGGAGTAATGGGTCCCAGATATATTTATGCATTCTTTAAGATAGCAGATTTAAGCGCTGTTTGGACTAACTTGAGGGTACAAACAGACAAACAGATAAATACAACAACAATTTTAGTAGTACATAGATATCACAAAGCACCTTTTATATGCTGTGATGCTTTAGCACACCACCTACATTCAAGGAATTATAATCTACAATCCATCATAAAAGAGATAGCTATGAGGAGGGTTAGGGGAAAATAGTGAGAGAAAGACTAGATTATTTATTAGGGATGGCAAATAAATGAATGGTTTATATGATTTGTGAGTTTGGATGAGAGATCTAAAGGGAGAGAAAATCTTTCTCCAGTTGAGCTTCATTTTTGATGACTGCATAGACCTATGTCATCTTCTTGGCAGCAATATAGAAGTGGTTTGTCTTTTTTAAGGATTTCTTTAGTTTCCAACTCTGGTTGGCAGCCTTAAGATTTTTTGGGTGGTTTCCCATCCAAGTAATAACTAGATCTATCCTTCATAGCTTTACTGATTACTGAAGGACAGCTAGATGGGAGAAAGCAAAAGGGGCAGAATAGCTTCATCTGACTTGGAGGGCTGAGGGTGGGAGATTTGGCTGAGCATAACTGAAAGATCAAGATACAATATAAGACTGAAGAGATATGGGCTAAGTGTTAACTATGGCTTAGAATAGAGAGAATATATTTCCTCTCTATTCTAAGCTATAAATGTGTTTTCAAAATAGAAGATCCAAGGTCTTTTTCCAAATAGACCTGGAAAAACTTTTGCATGAAAACCTGAGCAACTTTTACTGTTACTAAGGGTCAAATACAAAACTTACCCAGGTATTGTGAAAACAAGGACAAAGATCTGGAAGCAGACAGGATGTTGGAATTTGGGGAGGAGCTCAAGAAGTGAAGTGTTTTTGGCAATGAAACACAAAACAGAAATAATACATAATAATACAAAAATATGTACCATGTACACATGCAACTGGTGTACAGACAATCCATGCTTATTACAAAGAGAGAGCAGATTGCCCCACCAGACCATCCTATATGAAGGGCAACATTTGCAGTATTAATGGGAACCTGGCATGGCCAGTTTTTTTCCTCTTGGATGCAGACCCAAAGTGGAGTTTTCGTAGTCTTCAATCAACTCAGATTGAAGCTCAGTCAGTCAATTCTGTTCGATTTACAAAGTCCCACATTGGCTGCCACAGAAGATGCGATAAAATACAATAATAATAAGAACAGAAGTTAAAACTCCGGGAATTTAGTCCTTGGTGAAAGTGTAGGCAATTTCCTAGCAGTCTGGAAGACAAATGAAGGGCAGAGAACTTAGCCATGAACAGGGGTGGGCTGCTATAGGTTCGCCCGGGTCCGGGAGAACCCGTAGCTAATGTTATGGCCGGTTCGGAGAACCTCCAAATCCCACCCCTGGCTGGCCCCTCCCACCCTGCCCCTCCCCTCCCCTCACAGGGGTCTTCATGTGGCCCATTTTGGATGCGAGGTAAGTGTAGGGCCCGCGCGGAGGCTCGGAGAGGGGGAAAAACGGGCCTCCTGGAAGCTCCGGAGGGCCTCCGGAGCCCAGGGGAGACAGTTTTTGCCCTCCCAGAGGCTCGAGGAAAGCCTCTGGAGCCTGGGGAAGGCAAAAACACCCCTCCTGCCATGGTGCAGGAGGCTGACTAGGCCACGCCCACCATTGCCATGCCCACCCAGCAACCGGGCAGAGAACCCGTTGCTGAAATTTTTGAAGCCCACCCCTGGGCGGGGGTGGAGAAGGGGTGTACAGCTCCCAACAGGTTAGCGGCACCAGTGGATTTTCTGGGCAAAGTTGTTCATCACTCCTTTGTAGGCCTCACGGAACTGCCGGTTCATGGCTGCATAAAGTAAAGGGTTAATACAGCTGTTCAGCCATGTCAGATTAGCAGCAATCATGTGCAGGATAGTTGGAGCCCGGTTTTTGGCATCAAAGATGTTGATGAGCAAAAATGGGATGTAGCAAAGAACAAAGAAAATAAAAACCACAAAGCACATGCGGGTCACTCGCTGGAATTCGGAGTTGCTATCCTTGGATTTGCAGGGGGTCGCTTTCTTTGATGGGACCACAGGCTGGGCCACAGGAGGAGCCATGCTGCTGTCCAAACTCGGGGGAATGCTGGTCTTGGATGTGGGCTCAGAGGGCAGACTCTCACAGGAATGCTGTGAAGCAGCTGCACTGTCCACCCCACTGTCCAGCTCATGGTACTGTCCTGGTATAGCTGAGTTGGTTCCAGCTACATGAGTCCCCTTCAAGCTGACCTTCTTCAGTTTGTATTGATCCAAGGCCTGGGCAGCGCTCTTGACTTTGCGATGGATGAGGAAATAAAAGATGCCAACACAGCTCAGGCCCACCACAAAGTAGAAGCCCATGAGGATGGTGGTGTAGGGCCTCCCACGGATGCGATGGAAGCTGCAGGTACAGACTTTGGGGACCAAGACATAAACACGCCACAGGGGGGCAAAACTGACAATTCCAACCACCCAGGTCCCCAGAGAAATTAGTATCACTCCCAGACGGGTGAAGATACGGTCAAAGAGAGCCGTATTGGCAATGAGGAGGTAGCGGCTCACTGCTATGAGACAGAGGGTCAAGATGGAGACCGAGTTGGAGACAAACAGCAGCATCCCAAAGACACGGCAAAAATCAGCTCCCGCCCTCCAGTAGAGATGCAGGTAGGAGTCCACGGAAAAGGGCTGCAAAAAGGTGCAATACAGGATGTCAGCCAAAGTCAAGTTGACAATGAGAACGTTGAAGCGTGTCTGCAGTTTGGTGTCAAGAGCATAGGCCAACAGAGTTAACACATTGCCCACTGTGCCCACTATTGCGACCACAATGCCCCAACTCACTGACATGTAGCGGTAACCAACAATGGATGGGTCATAGCAGGAGAAGTTGTTAGCAAGATTTTCCATCTTGGCAGGAAGTGGTCCCACCTAGGCCTCCCTCTGGGGGAAAGCTTGGAAGTAACCACAGCAGTATTGGTTCTAGATGAAAGGAGAGATGGATGGAATTAATACAAAGTAAATTCTGATGAACAGAGATGTCAGCACAGGCATAAGGATTGTCATTCAATATATAATATACACCATGTATAAAATTAAATATGTAATCAATTCATAGGATTGTTTGGCAGAGGCCATCATTAAAGCCAATAGATAGATAGATAGATAGATAACTAGATATAGATAGATGATAGATAGATGATAGATAGATAGATAGATAGATAGATAGATAGATAGATAGATAGATAGATAGATAGATAGATAGATAGATAGATAGATGATAGGTAGGTAGGTAGGTAGGTAGGTAGGTAGGTAGGTAGATAGATAGATAGATAGGTAGG
Organism: Thermophis baileyi; assembly: GCA_003457575.1. Taxonomy (NCBI): domain Eukaryota; kingdom Metazoa; phylum Chordata; class Lepidosauria; order Squamata; family Dipsadidae; genus Thermophis; species Thermophis baileyi. The sequence goes on from QLTV01002579.1 coordinate 701,308, forward strand.
TAGGTAGGTAGGTAGGTAGGTAGGTAGGTAGGTAGGTAGATAGATAGATGGATGGATGGATGGATGGATGGATGGATGGATGGATGGATGGATGGATGGATGGATGGATGGATGGATAGATAGATAGATAGATAGATAGATAGATAGATAGATAGATA
>QLTV01002579.1:712682-722965 GCA_003457575.1 Thermophis baileyi
TATCATGTCTCCCCTGGTCCTTCTCTTCGCTAGACTAGCCATGCCCAGTTCTTGCAACCGCTCTTCGTATGTTGTAGTTTCCAGACCCCTAATCATCCTGGTTGCTCTCCTCTGCACTTTAGAGTCTCAATGTCTTTTTTGTAGTGTGGTGACCAAAACTGGATGCAGTACTCTAGGTGTGGTCTAACTAAGGCTTTATAGAGTGGTATTAGTACCTCCCTAGTCCTAGATTGTATCCCTCTATTAATGCAGCTTAGGATTGTGTTGGCTTTTTTAGCTGCCGCTGCACACTGCTGGCTCATATTTAGCTGGTTGTCTACTAAGACTCCAAGATCCCTCTCGCAGTCACTGCTACTGAGTGTGGTTTCACCCAGTTTATATGTATATTTTTGGTTTTTCTTACCTAAGTATAGGACTTTAATAAATGGCCCTCAGCTAGGGCTCCATCGCATTTCACAGCTGTGAGGGCAAGGGTGTGCTTCTGTTATGGCCACATAGAGGTGGTGCTGATATGTGGTGTTGGGAGGAGAAAACATTCAAGAAACAGCCTAAGCAGCTTGTTGCTAGAAAGCCAAGGAAGAGCAAGATACAGCTAGTCCTTGTTTTACAATAGTTCATGTAGTGACCGTTCAAAGTTACAACGGCACTGAAATAAGTGACTTATGACCGTTTTTCTCACTTATGACTGTTGCAGCATCCCCATGATCACGTGATCAAAATTCAGACACTTGGCAACTGACTCATACTTATGACAGTTGCAGTGTCCCGGGGTCATGTGATAATCTTTTGCGATCTTCTGACAGGCAAAGTCAATGTTGGAAGCCAGATTCACTTAACAACTGTGTTACTTAACACAGTTCACTTAAAAAAGGTGTCAATAAAGGTCATAAATGAGGCAAAATTCACTTAACACATGTCTCACTTAGCAACAGAAATGTTGGGCTCAATTGTGGTCGTAAGTAGAGGAGTACCTGTATTGAGCAAAGCCTGTTAACTTCCCATCAGATAGTGGGTTGGCCATTGTAGGAAGGAAGAAGATGCTCTATAGCAGGGGTCACCAACCTTTCGGATCTCAGGGACCACTAAATTCATACTTTTAAATCCCGCGGACCACTAATATGATCTGCCTAATGACTGGCTGGGTGGGCGTGGCTAGGTGGTCATGTGACTGGGTGGGCGTGGCCAACTCGATGTCACTCACGTCAAGGGGTGCCTCGCCAGCCTCTACTTGCCCCTCCACTCCACTCCACTCCTTGCCTCCCCGCCCGGGCTCCTTAGGGCCCCCAACAGGAAGCAGTTGTTGGAGCTAAGCAGCCACCACGAGAAAGAGTTGGCAAAACAGCTGGCTCAGTTCAAATTGGATCTGACCAAGAAGGAGGCTCAGCAGAAGCACCTCACTGAGGACTACGAGCATTGGCTTTCCAAGCAGAGGGAAGACCTGCGGGAGTGCATGGCCAGGTACCGGCACCTGGAGAGTCAGCGGGCTGAGATGGTCAGTCAGTTCCAGGCCATGATGCAGTCCGACTGGAACAAGGCCCTCCGGCTCTTCGCCACCATCACTACTTAAATAGGCTAAGGGCGTGGCTAATTAGCCCAAAGCCTTACTCCCGAGGAGACCTCCTCCTGAGTAACCATTCTTGCCTCTTAGCAGCTCTGCGTGCCCGTGCATTAAGAATAGGCTCCTCCTCTTCTTCCTCGTCACTGATGGGAGCTTCTGGAAGTACTGAAGACCCTGGCTGAATCTCCACCTCTGGCACTGAGTCCCCACCAATCTCCTCACTGTCTGACTCAGGTACCAGCTGCACAGGCCACTGGCGCTTCACCACAACAGCCTCTTCGCTGTCGGAGTCCGCAACCAGCTGCACGGGTCACTGGTGGGCCACAACACTCCTTCCTTCTCAAAACACTGTGCAAACAAAATGTTGGCACTTGTCATATGAGAAGCCATTTTGTAGGCAGCTAGACTAATCAGAGTACAAGTACATTTCCAAAGGTCTGATTTACTAGCAAATGGTGGACAATTGAAACAAGATGTTCTGTTTCCAGGAGGTTGTGCATCCAAAGACTGCCAGGTATGTCTAAGAAGCATTAGAATTATAGGGCTGGAAGGGACCTCAAAGGTCTTCTAGTCCAACCCCCTACTCAAGGCAGGAGTCTTATACCATCCCAGTCAAATGGAACACAAAGATTGGGTTTTCTTTCTGTACATGGCAATACCTGCAACTCTGCGGTTTTTCCAGGCAAACCTAGTTATGTGGGGTGCTGTTTGGATAGTATTTTGTTTCTCTTTTCTTTAAATATGCATCTACTTTTTAAAGATCACAGACAATCTTTGCAGGCAATGGTTGCAAGCTCCTGCAACATGGACTGGAAAACTGTGCCCCGTTCCGAAGGTGTTGGATCACATCTTCTGCTCTTGGCTATGCTATGTACGGGGGTTGAGCTTAACAACATGTGAAGAGCAACACGCTTTCCCTACCTTTGCCTGCAGTCTTATGAAGCCACAGAAACATGTAGGAAAACATTGGAGCTGCTTAGCAACCTTCCAAACTAAGATCCAAACTGAAAATGTTGTCTCATCTCATTAAAAACAGAGCTGGCACTATCCCATGGCCTGTGGTTTTGGGGTAAGATAAGGCCTTTTGGCTGGTGTTTTGTTTATCTTGCACATCTTGGAATGTTTACATGATTCTTTTCTTCTTTCTTGTGCACACAAAAACTGTGGCAGCTGACAGATGAAAAAGGATGTGCTAAAAGCTTAAAGGGATAATATTGACTTGGGAGACAGCAATTTAAAGAAGAAAGTGAAATCTTGGCCTGGCTATTAACATTTACCTCTCCCAGGCCTTATAGAGGGCTTCAAGGCAGGCCCAGAAACATATTATATAATATTTAGGTCTTAGGAGGAAAATTTCCTTCCTCCCCAAGTAGTTTTATTTCCAAGCTCGGAAGAAATCAAAGGCCAGATGATTGGAAAGAGGTAAGGAAGATTTTATTTTGCCCAAGATTAACAGAGGATGTTGGATGGCAACTGCATCTTTGTCAACTGTTTTATAAAGTTTCTATTCCATAGGTTTGAGCCAATCATTAAAAATACGGGCACAGTGAATCAATCAATCATATTCTCTTCCTCCTGTTGAGGTTCTCTTATGCTGCTCGACTGTGCAAAAGTAGCTGGGGCACGTGGTTTTCTTCAACAACGCTTAGAAAAAAATCAGTGGACAGCCTCAGAAGTAGTATAGCTACTGTCAGAAGAATAATTTGAGGTTCCAACTCGGGGTTGCGCAAGAATAAATAAAAATGAGGTCCAGACAGCTGTGAGGAAAGAAGAAATATTTATTCCTAAAAGCAAAGAGTTTGCCTTTAGGGGCAGCTGCAGAGAAATGGGGTATGGCAGCAGACTTTTATATGAGGAGCTTGTCAGGGGTGTGGAAGTGTCTACGTGCTGATTCTAGGGTGACACTTGAGGGGCGTGTGTGTGTATGTGTGTGTGTGTGTGTGTGTGTGTGTGTGTGTTCTTGTGAACATGCAGTTTCGCTGGGAGACCTAATTTAATTAACTCTATTTGTGTTTGCAGACCGTATCCTTTGATATGTGGATTAGGTCTGAGTAACTTATTGGGGAGTTTGAGGAAGTTTGGGTAAAGGATTTTCCTGTTTGCTATTCAGATTTATTGTCAATTATCTAGTGGAGAGGCTGATTCTCAGACCATTGTGAATTCTGTTAATGTTCTAAGGCAGGGGTGTCAAACTCGCGGCCTGCAGGCCAGATGCGTCACACGCTGGCCACGCCCACCCTTTTTAGCGAAGGGGAAAAAAGTTGCGATACGTCACATGACGACAATATGACGACACGAGTTTGACACCCCTGTTCTAAGGGAAGATGGGAACAGTATAAAGAATAAAAAATATATGGATACAAAACTTCTCACACTACCCACAATACATGAGCCATTGGTCTTTCCTGTACACACTGCTCGCTTAACCTGAAATGACAGAACTAGTTCTTCCTTTATAAGATGGCATTTCTACTGCTTACTACAATCCTTAAGCTTATTACCAGTCTTTTATGCCATTTTAAATATTATTGTGAGCAAATAAAGAAAATATTCCAATACAAGAGATGGACAAACCCAGAGAGATTTGGGAGATTCATGAGGAATTTAGTCCTAATAAAGAGATTTAAGCTTAACCAGACAGACTTCATTATTATGAGCAAGGCTAGCAGAGACAGCATGGACTAGATAAGCAAACGGCCACTATGCTTTTATGGCTACAAATTCAGGTGATGGAATTGCACAGCAGGCCACAATGGATAGTGGGACAAACCCTATAGCAGGTTGCTATGGAAATGCCACTATGATGGTACATCTGAACAAAGACAAACTTGCGGGTGGGTGTTGTTGTTGTTGGTCGTTTGTAGTTGCACACTAGAAATGTGTAAATAACCAAATGTAGATTATACAATGCAATTGCAATGTTTGAAATTGCATTGTTCAAGGTCTTTTATCTGGGAATGTTACTTTATATGTCCTTGTATGTTTGATCATGACTCTGCAGACTTTTTAATAAAGTTTGGAGAGTTTTAATCCATGTCCTGACACAATAGAAGAATGGATCCAGGTAGGTAGGAGGTAGCAAAGAAGGGAGAAGGGACATTTCTTAGGGTATTTCTCCAACAATTATAAGCCCTTCCTTCCTTCCTTCCTTCCTTCCTTCCTTCCTTCCTTCCTTCCTTCCTTCCTTCCTCTTTTTTAAGCAACAAAATGGCCTGGCTGGATAGAAATTTTCGGAAGCCTTTAAATCTGGTTTCAGTTTCTCTGCCTTTACAAGCCATTCTCCATGTAGAAAATTCGTAGATAACGTTTTCTGATATGAAACCTGCCTGCTTGACTTCTATACTGTAATGCCTTAGCTCTTGTTGTAAGGAATATCCTTCTGGGTTCGGTTCCAAGTGGGGAAAAAGACACTGGAAACATGGTGACTGCTTGGGAAGATGGTTTAATGGAGGACAGCAGGACCACATGGTTTGAGGTCCTGGAGAAAAGGCGATCACATGTTTCAAGATGCTGAAGAAGAGAAGGGGCTTGCTGAGAGTCCCTGAGTTTTTTATACTCTCTGTTGGGCCCCACCTTAAGAGTTTCCTGTTCCTATGTAAGAAATGTATCCCATTGGCTGTCAGACTCCCAGGGGGCAACTCTGTAGGCTGTCCTGAATACCAAGGTAGTTTGTTATGTAGAATAGACTGCCCATTGACAAAAGTGGGGGGATGAGTGAGTTTGCTCTGGTCTTAATGGTCCATTGACAAAGGTGGGGGCTATTAAGAGTTAGTCTATTTTCTGCCTAAAAACATGTTTCTCCATTTCTCAGCCAGGGATATTCTATATAATATTCTGCCTTTTTAATATTTCCTAAAATATTTTATTCCTCTAGGAGGGGAGGGGGGTAGGTGCTAACTTCCTACACACTAACCTGCAAAAATCAAGGCAGTTTAGTCATTTGTATCTGCTGCCATCTAGTACAGTTTAATTTTGCAACCCAAATCTGGTAACCCTACGGTTCTGTAACCTGGTATATTGTGAAAGACTGGGAAGCCAGGGCAGTAATACAACATAACAATTGTTAGGTCTAAGGTTAAAGTTTAATTCTGTTAAACTGATCCATTACAGGTTAGTATGGTCAATTCTACACTGCATCATTAAGTATGAAACCAATACCTATGTTTATTAGACCTCAATTTAATTAAAGACATGAGTAATGTCACCTATTGATCGTTACTTGTAGAGCAGCAGTGATCATTTTTCAGAGAATGATGGAGTTTGATCAGAATTTTGGCAGGGCCATTTTGGAAGAAATGTCCATCTGGGTTCAATTCCAAGTGGGGAAAAAGACACTGGAAACATGGAGACTGCTTGGAAAGATGGTTTAATGGTGGACAGGAGCGCATGGCTTGAGTTCCTGAACAGAAAAGGTGATCACATGCTTCAAGATGTTGTGTGAAGGGGGGGGGAAAGGGGGCGAGATGCTGAGAGTGCCTGAGTTTTATACCCTCTGTTGGGCCCCACTTTAGTTTCCTGTTCCTGTGTAAGAAATATATCCTGATTGGTTGTCAGACTCCCAGGGGGCGGAGGTCTTAGCTAACTTTGTAGGCTGTCTGTTGAACCTTGCTGGCTGATGTAATCTTCCCAGGTGCCATGTGGTGAGATGGGCAGAGGGCTAATCCTATCTTTGTTAGAATAGATTGGCCCAGGCCTTAATGGCCCATTGACAAAGGTGGGGGGCTGAGTTTCTGCCTCTTGGAGTTTCTACTTCTCTTTTAGGGGAAATATTCTGCCTTTTTAATATTTCCTAAAATATTTCATTTTCTACGAGAGGGGTGGGTTTTAACTTCCAACAGTACCTTCCAACATTTTTTGAAATTTACAGACAATAGATCATTCTCTTGGAGTCCTTGTCACTTTCTTTTTGACAATATGGACTTTCCTACCAATTCTAGTTTTCAATTGACCTTTTTTCTCTCTCTCATAATTTGCAATTTTATGTTTGCCCATCCTCTTGGAAATGGTCTCCCTCATCCTCCATATAGATTCTAAAATGCTTATGTGCCATTTCAATTGAATAGAAACAAGCCACATATGCATAATTAATGTAGATATTATGGGAACAATGATCAGTGAGGATCTGAGTGTCTATGAATTAAAATAAACCAAATACTACACATGCTAATAGGATGCTGAATATGATTTATTACAACAAGTCTGCAGGGATTCCTGAGCATAGGCGATGAAAAAGGAAATTTTGAAAATTGTTTTAAAAAAGGGATGCCAGGTTTTGAAGCATTTTCTGTAACTGTCCCATTAACAAAAACTTTTGATAGCCATGAGTTTGGTCCCAGGCCACAACATACTTAATCTGCTGATTTTTTACCCATGAAAGCTTTTCAAAGGCATGTAGGCACACACCAAGCTTTATAGTTCTGGTTAGTTGTCAATGCTGTAAGCAAGGTTGTTGTGACACATTTGTCATGTGGCTTGAGGGGGGAAAGATCTCCTGTTTAAAACATGTTGAAATTAATCTTCATAACCCATCCTGCATCTAACAATTCTCGGCTTAACACCTGATTGAAGAACGCTGAAGGTGTCACCTTCCTAATCTTCCATTTGAGCAACTACATAAGCCTCTGATTTGTAGCACAATCCCAAATGAATTTACTCAGTAGTAAAGCCAAAGAGGGTTTAAAGGGCATTTTATTCCTTGTAAATATGTTTAGGACTGCAGTCTAAAAAGACTTAACAAATCACAACTGATCCTTTTGTAACTCTTTCACTGTTATGAATCATTTGCTAAAACTGATTCATTTTACATAGCTGGATCTCGAGAGGAGTTGCTGGAAACATGTTTGGGGCAGTCAGCTGTTAAACAACTGACATGCTCAACAATTTCATACCTGAGGAATATGTTGGAAAATTGCTGTATTTATCTGTAAAAAAGGTAAAGGTTCCCCTCGCACATATGTGCTAGTCGTTCCCGACTCTAGGGGGCGGTGCTCATCTCCGTTTCAAAGCCAAAGAACCAGCGCTGTCCGAAGACGTCTCCGTGGTCATGTGGCCGGCATGACTAAACGCCAAAGGTGCACAGAACGCTGTTACCTTCCCACCAAAGGGAAGTTAAGGTGTTAAGGTGGTAACAAAGGTGATATATGGTGCAGGGAACTTGGTGACCCTTCAGATTGTGTTGAATGGTACTAAACAGCAAATTACCCAACCAATTGAATAATTTCCTCTTTTGAAGCTAATCTAGATCATTGTTCTGTCTCCTGAATGCCTAGCAGGAAGTTCACACACAGCTTCAGTGGCCATCTCTGAATCTCTTGTTAAAACCTTTCAAATTGGTGAGTTGTGGTAGCCCGTTCTTCCATTTAACTACATGATATATGGGAACTAATACATCCATTCACCCACCTTGTATCTCCTCACCATTCCTGACCTTGGGGTTGAGTGATGTGAGGAAAGGAGGAAACACTACCGTGTCTTTTCATACATTGCAATTAGCAACCTGCAGGGTTGGCCTACTAACTACTATTGTGTGATGAGAAAATGGGTAAAGAAAACCCACCAGGACAGACACTTCAGTAATGACAACCCCAAAAGTTATTTATGTTTTTGGCTAAGCCCTTAATAGGTGATGGCATCTGACTGGTTGTTTCTGATTTCAGAAAATAAATGGTGTCAGCTCTAAGGAATATTTAGATGAGGAACCACCTGGGCATTCCATGAAGTGGATAAAACATCCCTGAGGAAGCCAAGGAAAAGGTCTTCTTAATTTTATCCCTCCCTCCCCACCCAAATTATAAATGTTGAAAGGTATCTTTTTTATTTATAGTCCTCTTTTAGTGACTGCCTCATTTAGCAACCATTCAGTTACGACAGTGAAGAAAAGGCAGCTTTGTGACCAATCCTCACATTTATGACTTTTGCAGGTCGGTAAAGCAAATGAAAGGTGAAATAACATCATAAGCACAGTCATGGTTTCACTTAACAACTGCTTCACTTTAACAGCCAAGTTGCGCGCACCAGCGTGCCTACCGTCCCTGTCCTATTGTCCTCATCTATCTGTATTCACTTTGATTATGTTTATGTTTATACCTATACCTGCTATCTTGTACATGTTTGACAAACAAATAAATAAATAAAATAAAATAAATAAATTGTGGTTGCTAAACAAGTACCATCTCTATTAGTTTTAAGGCTCTACAAAAGTTCCAAGGCAAAACGTAGGCAAGAGTAGTCAAATGTCCAAACCCTTGTCTAATCCTAGCTTGTTGGTTGAGCCTCATTTCTACTTTCTTCACAACGTTTGAGTCATTGAGCAGATGATGAAATAATGTAAGTAAGAGGCAAATGTTTCTACATACCATGTTGCTGCTGTTAAAAATACAGTTACAGAAAATGATTACAATTTCCCCATCCCCAATGAGTTCTTCCTCTATTAAAGCCTCACAGAAGGACTAGTTTGCTGATTATTTAATTTTGTTAAATAAATTGACCTCTTAATGAAACATTGTTATTAGGGAGGGGAAAAAAAGGTAATACAGGTAGTCCTCGACTTACGACCACAACGGAGCCCAAAATTTCTGTTGTTCTGTTGTTATATTTGTGAAGTGAGTTTTGCCCCATTTTACGACTTTTCTTGCCACAGTTGTTAAGCGAATCTCTACAGTTAATAAGTTAGGAACACGGTTGTTCAGTGAATCTGGCTTCCCCATTGATTTTGCTTATCAAAAGGTTGCAAAAGGGGCTCACGTGACCTTGGGATAGCAAAGGTCATAAGTATGAGTCAGTTGCCAAGCATCTGAATTTTGATCACATGATCGTGGGGAAGCTGCAAAGGTCGTAACTATGAAAAATGACCATAAGTCACATTATTCAGTGCCATTGTAACTTTGAACGGTCACTAAACGAACTGTTGTAAGTCAAGAACTACCTGTACAGTACTCCTTGATTAACAATCACAATTGGGGCCGAATTTCTGTTACTAAGCAAGTAGTTGTTATATGGGTTGTGCCCATTTTTGCAACCTTTTTTGCCATGATTGGTAAATTATCACTGCAGTTGTTAAGTGAATCACACGGTTGTTAAAGGAATCTGGCCTCCCCCATTGACTTTGCTTGTTGGAAGCCAGCTAGGAAAGTTGCAAATGGTGATCACGTGACCCCAGGAGGTACAACTGTCATAAATACATGTTGATTGCCAAGGGCCCGAATTTTGATCACATAACCGTGGGGCGCCTGTAATGGTCGTAAGTGTAAGAACCAGTCATAAGTCACTTTTTTCATTTCCATTATAATTATGAAAAGTCACTAAACAAATGGTTGTAAGTAAAGAACTACCTGTATAGATATACTGTATATATATATATATATATATATTTGTTTTTTGAGGTTTTCGCGGGTATTTGTATGTAGGTCTGTGGTTATTCGGGTTTTCTCCCGCGTGAAGTTGGACCACAAACGAGAAGCCAGACTGCAGCTGCATCATTAACCACTCCAAACCCCTCTAATCCATACAGGAAGCAAACTGACCCCCAACCAATTAGAACACAGCCAAGCCCCCAACCAATCCCAACACACCTCCACCCAATCAGAACACAGCCAAGCCCCCACCCTATCAGTTCAAACCCCACTGGCAGTTAAAAGGAAGAAACAGCTGCAATTCTCACATTGCTCCTAGAAGCACGAGGCTGAAGACACAAGCCTGATAATCAGCCTGAAGATGACGAATGAGA
>QLTV01002579.1:735282-763757 GCA_003457575.1 Thermophis baileyi
CGCTGGGTCACAACAGCTACCTCCCCGTATTCTCCCAATACTTCCATAAGGCATTGACCAGATTGTAGTGGCTCTTCTATTATAAATACGAGGTCATCAGCAAAAGCTTGTAGCTTATAGATTTCTTTATTAATTTCCAATCCTCTAATTTGGTTATCTTTCCGTATCATTCTTGTCAGCACCTCTAAAAAGCTCAGCTCAGTTGACAGCCTGGCAGAGAACCCTCCTTGCATTTTTTTTTTTAAAGGTCTGGGAGGAGAGATTTTATTTTCTGCAGGGGCATTTGAGAAGAAACACTCTTCTCTCATTTCACACTCTTCCCTTGGTTGCTTGGGCACTACAGCTCTGAACACAGCTGCAGGTCTGCTGGCTGCCAAGGAAGCTTCGTTTTCTCCCCCCCTTTTTTTTCTTTACCTTTAGAGGCTTTTGTTAATTCCTGTGCATCAGTTCAAGAGAACAGCACTCGGAGGGATCACCTTATTCATTAATTAAGGAGCAAGGAGAGAGAAGTTTCTTAAGGTACATCAGCAATCCCCAGCATTGTACCCGTTAGATGGCTTGGATTACAGCTATAATCAGCCTCAGCTAGCATGACCTATGGATGGAGCCTGAAATATGTAGAGGACCTGGCTGAAGGCAGGCCTATTTCTAAAAATATACAAATTGTAGACCTCCTCCAAATCCTGCATAGTGTAAGAGAGGGGAAAGGGTTATGCTTAACCCACTCTCTGTGGCTGCTTTCACTTATCTTAGCTGTTGGCTTATCATCAGGTTTCATGTGCCGAAACGTCATAGCCTTCACCACTATCACAACCTTAAATGACTGGGTGGTGAAGTTATTTGAAGGATTGTCCGTTCCTATATCAATCTATCCCTAGTTCAAGATTTGTATTACGTGTTCTTCCCTGGGCAACTATGCCATGTAAAATGTTGCCAGTGTTGGGAGAAATATCCATCTGGTTCAGTTCCAAGCTGGGAGAAAGACACTGGAAACATGGAGACTGATTGGAAAGAGGGTTTAATGGTGAACAGGACCACCAAGCACATGGTCCTGGTGCAGCTGACCACATGGAGTTGCGAATGAGGGCTATTTATACCTTCTCTTGGGCTTTGAACTTGAGCTTCCTGTTCCTGTGCAAGAACATGTATTTTATTGGCTGCTGTCAGACTCCCATGGGGCTATGCAGGTGTCATAGCTGAGGTTGTCTGAGCTCCCAGGTTTGGTTGAAGCTTGGAGGGCGATGATGTAATGAAGTGGCTTGTGTTCTTAAAGGGTGTTGGGCAAGTCCTATTGTGTCTTAATAGCTGTGAGTTCTGTTGCTAGATGGGTAAAGGGCTAATCCTATTATGTCCTGGAGGTCATGTCTTAGTCCCATCACCCTGGAGCTGGAGGTCTTTTGTCTTGTAGATAGGCTGGCCCAGTCTTTCTTAATGGGCACCAAATATCTGCTGGGGGCAGGGAGCTGGAGCTCTGAGTTTCTGTCTCCCTTAGGATTTTTTTATCTCTTCTAGGGGAAATATTTTATCCTGCCTTTTTAATATTTCTCAAAATATTTCATTCTTCTAGGAGTGGGTGCTAATTTTCTACACTAGGATAATTGGTAAGCAGAATGAAAACATTGAAAAAATGTAAGCTTAATTATTTTATATGTATCAACATTAATATTTACACCAGCATTTTCCTCATGGAAAACTGAATAGAGTTCATGAAATGATAGTGCAGACAGAACACTGTGAAACAGATTGGCTCCAGGTTGGCAAAGACACAAGACAAGGTTGTATATTCTCCCCTTATTTATTCAGTCTATATGCGAAATATTTGTTAAAGGAAGCTGGATTGGATGAAAATATGTGATTTTAAAACAGGAGGAAGAAGCATCAGTAACCTGCGCTATACTGATGACACTACTCTGATAGCCAAAAATGCAAAGTATCTGCAAGCATCTAGCACTAGAAGTCAAAGAACACAGTGACAAAAAATAGGACTAAAATTAAATATAAAGAAGGCCTAACTAATGACTATAGGTACAACAACCAGGATTAGAACTGAATAAAGATATCAAAGTGGCAGAATGTTTCTGCGTAAGATCATCTATCAGCAATAAAGGACCTAGTAACCAATAAATAGGCCACAGGCTAGAACTTGGCACAGGAGCCATGTAGGCCTTAAAAAAGATATTCAAAAGCCACAGTACGACTGTGCCACCAAAGAACAGACTTGGGCAAGCCATAGTCTTGTGGTTTCGATGGTTAGAAAAAAAAAATGAACTAGAAAAAAGTGAGCTTTAAAAAAAATAATAATCATAGAGTAAGAGATAACTTTGTAATCATGTTTGGTGCAAAGGAACTTGGAAGGTCCTTCTTTTCATTTCCTTTTATTCTTTCTTTTTGCACTTTTTTCCTTTTTCTCTTTCTTTGTTCTCCTTATTCTGTATTTGTATTAGAAAATCCAGTTTCCCCAGTTGCTTGTTGAAAACATCTGGGAAGATCACAAATGGTGATCACTTGAGCCTGGGATTCTGCAACTATCATAAATACACGCTGACTGCCAAGCATCTGAATTCTGATCTATGAGACCATGTGAATGCTGCAACTATCGTAAGTGTGAGGACCAGTCGTAAGTCACTTTTTTCCAGCACCATCATAATTTCAAACGGCTATTAAATGAAATGGTTATAAGTGGAGGACTTCCTGTAATTAGTTATTTCATTTGTACTCTTCAATATGAATAAAGATAGGATATAGGTATATTGTTAATAGAAAAGAAGATCTAAGGGGGAAAAAATCACCAGGATATTCAGGGGATGCTTGTGAAAAATTGATTATCTCAAATAAAAACATTTTAATAAAAAGCAACTGAAGGATGAGAATTTTTGCTTGTAGGAAACAAAATGGGAACGTTATTTTTCAAGTTAAGAAACTTTCTGATGATTTAGTTAACTTTACAAAATTATTAATAAGATTTTTAAAATGATATTTCCTTCACACAGAAAAAAATTCTCTGATAGCTTAGATATCTCCCTTTTTTAGGTGGGTGTGGGAGACTGCAAATTCCTAAAGACTTGGTTGAAAACAATAAAGAATTAATTGCACCCATTTTTCTTCAGAAGAAACCCCCCCCAGATTTTAAGTCTCTAAAAAAGAATGTGATTTCTGGCATCAGCGGTTGCATAACATTGGTATGTTTTCTCTTTGGGGGAGAGGGTGTGGTGCTCACATTCATACAAATAAATACTGGCACTTATCTTAGTCCGTATTGCCTTGATCAAAGAGTCTGATTCTTTTGCCAAATTCCAACACTCAATGCAGATAATAAAATATTGGTGTGGTTTTTGCCAGCCAGTGTAATAATGTTTCAGATATAATAAATATAATAATTCAAATGAAGGACATTTTTGTAACTTTCTGAAGGGCAGAATTTGGGGAACAACAGCCAGAGGGATAAATACTGGTAAGATTTCAAGATCTCTGGTACTGGTGGTTCTGATAGCTGTACCTGTCCAAATCAGAGCCTAGCAGCCATTTAAGATTTATGTAACATTACAAAATTATTACTAAGATTTTAAAATTGATTCCCTCACACAGAAAAATTCTCTAGTACAGCGGTTCTCAACCTGTGGGTCGCGACCCCTTTGGGGGTCGAACGACCATTTCACAGGGGTCGTCGCGCGCGTTAGCCCGCCATCTTGGTGCCACCATCACTGCAGGGGTGAAAAGGTCCCGGTTCGGCCATGCCTGCGGGTCGCTGGACAGCTGGTAGCCCGGACACTGCCATTTGGGTTCTTCTACCCTCTGCGCATGTGCAGAATGCTTTGCGCATACGCAGAGGGTAAAAGAACCTAAATGGCGGCATCCGGGCGAAGTCTCCCGCTTCCACACTAACCTCACGCTACCTTGGCGACCATCTCTACAGCGACCGACAGGTACGAGCGAACCGGGAGCATTTCCCCCCTGAAGCTGCCTCAATTGACTATATACAAACACACTATATATAGACTACATTTCTGTATATGTGTCTGTTTGGTAGGATAACCTTTTCTGTGAGCATGTCTTGGGTAGAGGTGTGTGTGTGTGTGTGTGTGTGTGTGTGTGTGTGTGTGTGAACTGAAGAAGTTTCTTGGATGAGAAGCGAAACGTTTTCAAAGAAAAAAACCAAGAAAGCCCATTTGCCTTTTGAAAAGCACTTTTGGGACAACCATGACTTGGATGATTGAGAATATCCATAGACATTCAGCCATTTAAGTTATGCTAGATTCAATTGCAACCCTTCCACCTCCCAAATAACAGTTGATTCTGTCTAGAGACATTGAGAGTCCATGGGATGAGGCAGAAATATCTTCTCCATCTGATTGTTGGCTTTGAGATTGGAATCCTTTTTTAAAATTACCTTTTCTCTGCTTTGCACTTGGCCGTAGCAAAAACATGCGGTAATATCTTTCTTTGACCCTGTTCTTTAAGGTTGGACACAGGCTTCCTCACACACACACACACACACACACACTCACACTCATGAGTCATTCTTAATTAATGAAGCATTGAAAGAGTTAAAAGTAGTATTTTCCTACTTTGTTCCACCACTTCTAAAAGAAAGGTCAAGGTGAGTAAATTCTGCTAGGAGGCAGGAGAGGGAGCAGAAGTTTTTATGCCAGCAGTTTTCTGCTTACTCAAGGATGAGTTGAGGGCAACTCAACAGTGGGAAGCAGCCTCATTGTGCTTCACTTTCCCATCCTGTTAAAATCTACAGATAGGGAGGATGACCATCTGTACATGGGATACTATATCTTGTTATTGTATTCAGTCCAGGGGTGAAATGCTACCGGTTCGGTCCGGGTGTACCGGTAGCGGTGGCCGCCGGTGGTTCGGAAAACTGGTAGTGGCGGCAGCGCGAGGCTCCGCCCACCCTCCCAGACATTGCCATTTTATTATTTTTAACCCTCTGCGCATGCGCAAAGCGTTTTGCGCATGCGCAGAGGGTGAAAAAGCACGTGCGCTTCCGAACCGATAGGGAAGGTGAGTAGATTTCACTGCTGATTCAGTCCAATAGTTGGTGAGTACTTTTGGTGATGGAATTTTAAAGGCTATACAATGCTGTAGATTTCCTCCTCTGTGGGTAGAGAGCACGGCTTACCTAAAGTATTCTTTTTTGACTGCTGGTGGAAAACTCTAGTGCTGCTACTCAAATTGTAAGGAATGAAAATAGCTTTCTTGTGCTAGAGTGCACTGTGGGGATCTTCTCAATATGTCTGTGAGCAAAATGTGGATCAGTACTGCTGTTCATATCTTTTTTTCCGTATCTATTGGAGCCCAACAGAGAGGAATCTGGTAAGGAATTCTGGTTATTTGGTGGCTTATCAATATAATAGCTGATTTAAAACACACAGAGAGAGAGAGAGAGAGAGAGAGAGAGAGAGAGAAAAGAAAGAAAGCCACTCCCAGCTGAGACATGGATTCCCTCTTCCTGTAAGATTTTTTTTTTACAGCTAATAAAATGGTCATATTTTAAATTAAAAGTCCCTTGGGGAGAGATGTGTGCTTTGTGTTTGTGTTATTGTTGCCATGAAAAAGTAGCACTGATTATACCTCTTGTGGTCCATTAAGATAACTGGAACGGAAAGAGCTGTTCTGTAAAATTTCCGATCACATTTTTATTATTGTTTTATTGAAGAGTTGAGAGATGAGGATAAACTACTCAGCTGGAAAGCTTGAGTTACTATTTCACCCTGCAAAGTGTGTATTTTAAAAAGTGGTCCTGTCTTTTCCGATCTTTCTATAAATTGGTTGAGTTTATGAATGTTTCGAATAAAGCAGATTTTTACCCTCAGTTGAAAAAATTAACTTTGGTATCTATTTCTTTACAGGGGATATGTGTGAAGCATTATGTACAGTATTTCCTAAATCTTAGGCAACAGTTAATAACACTGATATATTTAAAGCCCGGGAAAAATATAGAAATAAGTGGAAGATAAGTATTTATCCAGGATAATTTTGAATCATGGTATAGATGTTGGGAAATCAGTAGTTGTTACTCAATGGAGAAGTTTACTGCAGTATGAAGAGCTATTTGTTACATGGGAAAAAGGAAATCAAGGTATACAAGAAACTATACATATAAATGATGGAAAATTCTTATAAACTGAGGTCTAAGCATGATATATGTCAGAGCATTTTAGGAGGACATGCATATGTTATTCAGCTTTTATTGTGTGTGTCTTTCTGAATGGCAATTCATCTTTATGAAAAGCTCAGCATAATTTAGATTTAGAACATTGCTGATGTAAGTGACACTTGCAAAATTAAACACCCAGGTTTGCCTGCAATCATAAACTAGAAATGCAAAGCATTCTTGATTCCTGGGGAATCGACAAAGTCCTGCTGCCTTCTCCTGACTGGTTGCAATCTGTTTCTCCAACCAACAGGCGTGGTTGAACCAACTTGAATGGCTTCATTGATGGGTAAGACCAGTATGCTGGTGTGGTATCCTTGAAGCAAGCAAAATTAGCAACCAATAATAAGCAATGACTTCTGACTTTGCTTCTTAAGAGAGGAATAAGTCAGAGTGCTGAACATACCCTTGATGGAATTATGGAATTGCTTCTATACCCAGGAAGACTTACCTGAGGCATTCACTTCCCCAAAAGGCCAGCAAGTGTTAAGATGCTGTAACCTTTGACCGAAGCTACTGTGTATAAATAGTTTGAAAGGCAGAAAAATGCTCCTGGCAACATGCCAACTTGAATTTCTACCTGAAGTTATATTGGCCCTCCAGCTGGAGGGCACTGGCAGGGAGTGGCATCAGGAACAAATTGTACTGCAAATGGTATGGTCTTAAATGATCTAGCAAAAGATAATTTATTTAAAGGGCAGATATATATTTTCTTGTAAGAGATTGGGGTTGCTGTGTAAATTGTTTTGGCAGTATCATTGGAAAGTCTTTCCAGCTCAGACAATAATAAAACAATTAATTCAGGCCTTTAAAAGAACAGAGATGGATATGTTGGATGGTAAACTATGATAAAGAAATGGATCTATTTCTGTACAGCTGATGGAATTCCTTTAGATTGTGTTAGAGCAGAGCTGTCAAACTTGATTTCATTGAGGGCTGCATCAGGATTGTGTTTGACCTCGGGGAGCCAGGATGGGCATGGCCAAGGTGGGTGTGGCCAGCTCAACCTCACTCATGTCGGGGGCGCCTGTGATGCCCGAGTGCTCTGCCAGCAAAAATGGGCTTCCGAGCTCTGTTTCCGGCTGCAGCAGCCTCCTGCAACCATCTGCCAGCGAAAACGGAGCTCGGGAGGGCCACGTGCACCCCTCTGAGCTCCATTTTCACTGGCAGAGGCACCGCAGGCCAGTCCTTCGCTGTCTCCAGGGCGGCCTTGCGGGCCAGATCTAAGCACCCCGCAGGCCGGATGCGGCCCGTGGGCCTTGAGTTTGACATCCCTGTGTTAGAGCATCTTCTGTAATCTTAGAAGGTTAGAAATACACCTGCTATAGTATAACATGGAATGCTTCTCAAAAGTTATAAAACTTGCTTTTTTAAGGTAAAGCTGCATGGATACTCAAATGTGCTGGATTCTGGTTTAGGTACCAAATATTAAACCAAGTAAAGATGAATTGGGGAGGATATTTTCCCTGCAAGCATTGCTATGACCTGGAGCCAGAAAGAATAGATCAAATTATCATTTAGAGAGCTGACAAGGCCGTGCAATCCCACTCAATGTGAGATGAACAATGGGAGAACTTGTTTGACAGAACCCCAGTCCTCAGTACAAGAATGACCGAAGAATTGGTTGGGTTTATGACCAGACGGCCCCAGACTCTTGCTAGAACGCAAGTGAGCCACAGTGCTTTTCTTTTTGGTGTTGAGATTGCCATGTGAAAGGTCTAGATTCCCACTGTTTTGGAAAGATGTAGCCTTGGTGGGAACACAAGGTGCTATGAAGGAAAGAATTCTCCCCTCCCCTAAATTCTTTATTACGTTGTCCATTCTGCCAGGTTTGGGGTACAGGTTATGTAACCTTTAAGCTAGATTGGGCTCTTCAGTGCCATCCCTGATTTAAACCCTAAATGTAGGAAGTTGTTTTATACCTGGTCAGAATTTGTCTGTTTTCTCCAGCTGAAAAATGTACCCTGAGCAGCTAAGATCTCAAGAAACATTGTGTAGTCCCACAGCCATCTGATTTGTTACATGGAGCTGCCAAAAAGGCAATTATTGCCCTTGAGTTACCTTTCCTTTATAATGAGGGTGTACTTCAAGCTATGTCAGATGAAAGGTCTACCTTTTACATGGAAATGCCTACACACCATTTCCTAATCTGTGGATAGAGATAAATAATTTGAAGAGTTCCTGGTGGCAATTCCATTTTGCCTCTAGTAAAGCGACTTTCAGGCTTTAGCTAATATAGACGGAAATAGAAAGCATTAAGGCTGGCCTCTTGTCTCAATTTCCTAAACTTTTGACATCTTTGAGAAGAAAAAAAATGAGTCCATTGTTCAGAAATGAACTACAGTATTATATATTTGAGGGATAATTCTGAGGGAAAATAGCAGGCAACTCTGGCCGCCAACCCAAGTTTTTTTGCTGCTCCTGACCTCAGCCTCTCATACTGTTATGTTTTGTTAAAATGTAGTTCTGGATGATGTCACTGGATTCCTATGTAACTGTAATGTGCACAATCCCTATATCAGTGGTTTATAATGGACAAGCAAAAGTGACATCAATAGGAAACAAAGAATGTGTTTCATGAGGCAAAATGTTTTGAAAATGACTTTAGAAGCCTCTAGACATAAAAAGTAATGTTTTTACATGTTAATGTTGGAGAGTCACTAGTGAGTCCATTTAAGAAATCCACTTCATGATGATAGAATAAAATCATCAGCCAAAGTGTTGATGTCTGCCTTGTCATCCTGACCACAACAATGTCCTTCTGCCCATAGTGATAACAAGTGACTTTTCTATTCTATTTATGAATCCATTTATCAAATCACTAATGTTCACATTATATGGCCTACTCTATTATTCTGTGCATACAACTGCAACAACATCATTACATAATTTCTGCTCACAAAAACTTTGTCACCAGTTTCAGAAAACCAAGTGGCTTTATATGAAGAAGAATATGAGGGAATATACTTGGTATGTGCATGGCATCATTTTTGTCTATTATTTAGCCAATGAGACTTAAGGCAGTCTCTTTTGCAAACACTTCCCATAGATTTTGCCCACATACAAATTATATACATGCTTCAAAAATGATTAGAAAGAGCAGCTTCAAAACACAAGGGAGGCACAGCTGAACAATTCTTTAGAACAGCTGGTTTATGTCAACAAGTCATTAAAACAGCCACATCTTTCAAAAGACTCCTTAAAACCACTGCATCTGCTTTTGGCTTTGTGCAGAAGCCTAAAAATGACTGGGTAAAAAATTGCTCTGCTGGCATTCCCATGTTCCAAAGCAGCTTGAATCATTTTTTAAAAATATGTATAAGCTGTATGTATAGGCTGACTATACCATGTGCACCCATGACATTGCACTGGTGTCTTATTTTACTACATGTAGACATCTGTGAGAGCTTACAGGCGGCCGAAGCTTCATGTTAAATGTATGTAATCAACATTCATGCCAGGACGATAGCATATTCAAAAGTGATGTCAGAGAAAAGAAAGTTGAAATATTCCACAATAAAGCAATGACATGGACCTCTGCCTAATTCAGAAATGTAGTTTTGGAACCACATTGTTTAAAAATTTCCAGAAAACAGTTGAAGAGAAGGACTGTGAGCAAATAAAGCAAAAGTTTTGTAATATAGATTGAAGTGGTATAGAAACCCGAGTAGATAAATAAAATAAAACAAATGTAACTTGGGTGAAAAGCCTGAGGGCTGCCTCTCTGAATTGGCTGAGATATTTGGAAAAAGAGAATTAAATTAGTTCCTTTGTGCTCCAGTGTATTGTAAAGCTGGGGGGTAGCTGCCATGATCAGCATCAGGGCCAGGCTAGGCTAGTGACTTGGAAAATACACAAAGGGCCAGGGTGTATATGTGTGTGTGTAATTTAGCTCTACACAGGCAGGTGTCCAGGAGTACTGCCTAGAGTTATAACTTGGCAACTTTTAAAAGCATTTTTGGCCAGTCAGCTCAGAATTCTGTCAAGGAAATTGTAGGCAGTGGTTTTGTGAAGAGAGGGAAGATGTACGTTTATGGGGTAACTTGCCCAAAATTCTCAGCAGGAAAATAATCTCTTTAAGGGATGGGCAGTTAAGAAATAGGAAACATAAACAAATATAAAATAAATAATTTTACGGGGTGGGTTTATGGGAGGGGACAGAAAAAGGCCAGGATTACCTGGTACTATGTCAAAGATACTCTAGTCTAGTCAGTTTATTTTCTTACATCAGGGGTCCCCAAACTTGGCAACTTTAAGACTTGTGGACTTCAACTCCCAGAATTCTCCAGACAGCAGCTGGCTGGAGAATTCTGGGAGTTGAAGTCTACAAGTCTTAAAGTTGCCAAGTTTGAAGACCTCTGTCTTACATAATGAACTCATAGCCACTCCTTCTTATTGGGAAATGTTAGCAAGCTGAGGATACAATGCTGAATCAATATATTTTAAAGGAAAACAATGTTATAATATCATGATTTTTAATGACAGCAGGCCTTAGACATGTCCCATCACTATGGCTACCCTACTTGGCTTTCAAAAATCCCAATGGTACTAGATGGCAGAAAAAAACCTACAGAAAACACTGTTTTCATTCCATCGTTATTTGGATTTTGGCAGCCCAGGTATGATATCCCTAATTTTAGCCAGGGAAATGGGACAGAATCCAAACATGGCAGCTCATATATAGTGGCTGTAAGACCTGTTGCTTCTCTCCAATGGATACGCTACTGTGGATGGAGAGACATGGGAAAACAATAAACGGGAGTTTTGTCTCTTGAACACAGATCTAAAAATCCACATTGGGGGGAAAATTATACCTAGTTACGTCTTCATAATTACTTGTATTTCTTTTTTCATTTTTAAAATTCTCCTATGAGATGATAAAACTACTTAGAGGAATTTCACATCTGGCATCCTTGCTGGAAAAGTATTTGGAGTCCCATTGATTTGCCATGTTTTGGGGACTTCTGCTTGTGTGCTGAGGCATCAAGTATCTCACATGTAACCTTATGAACATCCAAGCAACATTAACAGCCAACTGGTCAGAGGTGTCCATAACACCTCATGATATCAAAATAATGGCACATCATGACATAATCCCACAAAAAGGTAACTTAAAACTAAATCATATCATTGGACCCAAATCACATCCTGTGCTTCATGATCCGTGTATACTTTGCCACCTGTGGATGCCAGCATCTCTAGCCCTTTGGAATTAAGAACCAGACACTTCCGTAACAATGATTGAATTGCACAGCCATTTTCAGGGAATCTTCCCAATTGTTTTGATTGACCAGTTTTGTTATGTAGCTATAGATAATCCTCCTTTAGTGACTGCAATTGATTCTGATGACTCAGTTGAAATAGTTGCTAAGTGAATATGTGAGTGAGAGAGATGCTGCGAAGAGCACTAGTTGTTGCCACCTCATTCAGATAAAGTTCTAAAATATTCTATGCCTAGCCTGTTTTTCCTTCTTTCTTTACCCCTTTACAGAGTGGAGAGATTGCTTAAGCAAGTTGTCTCTACCTGAGCTGCTTTTCTCTGAGGCACAGGCTAATTGCAAGATAACAAACTCAAGTCAATGACATTAATTAGTTAATTAGAACCTTCCCCTGGCTGGCAGCTGCTGCCTGAAACTGACCAGACCTTAATCAGTTTCACACTGAAGGCTTTTATTGTCCTACATGCTGCAAATGGGAAATGATTTTTTTAATTATCATCATATTTGCAAATAGAAATTATCTGAGACAGTTGTTAAACAAGGACTATCTGTTTATCTTTATACCTGATCTTTTTGAGACTTTTGGGTCCTTGGTATGAAAGTGCAGTGTTGGAAAGCAACAACGGAAAGTTTCTAATAACTCCTACCCATCTGCCTCAAGAATCCCTTCGGCTTCCTATCAATCCAGCCTTTTCCGAGTTCAAAACTACACGGACAGTTTCCAAGTTAGCAATCCTATTCCCAGATCGTCCATTTGATTCGGGATCAAAGTGGGCCTCGATCATTTTTCAGTTAATCAGATCTTTGTAACCATGAATGGCTAGTAAGGACTCGTAAGGACTCTCTGACTCATGGCTAATTGACATATATATCCCTTTCCAAAGCAATTTGATTCCTCATATATCAATGTGGTCTTCTGCCCCCTACTGGCAGGAGTCAGCACAACACACTGCATGAATAAAGGTCACTGGAGCAGCCAGAGAGGCCATTAGTGTAGTATAGTGCAGGTGTCCCCAACCTTTTGGACCTCAGGGACCACTAAATTCATAATTTTAAATCCCACGGACCACTAATATGATCTGCCTAATGACCAGCTGGGTGGGCATGGCTAGGTGGTCATGTGACTGGGTGGTCATGGCCAACTTGATGTCACTCACGTCAAAGGGCGCTTTGCCAGCCTCTACTCGCCCCTCCCCTCCCAGCCACTCCTCGCCTGCCCACCTGGGCTCCTTAGGGCCCCAATAGGAAGCAGTTGTTGGAGCTAAGCAGCCACCATGAGAAAGAGTTGGCAAAACAGCTGGCTCAGTTCAAATTGGATCTGACCAAGTAGGAGGCTCAGCAGAAGCACCTCACTGAGGACTACGAGCATAGGATTTCCAAGCAGAAGGAAGACCTGTGGGAGTGCAAGGCCAGGTACCGGCGCCTGGAGGCTCAGCGGGCTGAGATGGTCAGCCAGTTCCAGGCCATGATGCAGTCCCACTGGAACAAGGCCCTCTAGCTCTTCGCCACCAGCGGCACTTCCCTCCAGCCTTTGCCCAAAGCCCCGTACCAGGAGGCTGAAGCAGACCCCAAGTCGGAATTTCTGCCCCCCTCCGACCCGCACAAAAAGACCCCGAAGGGGGAGACTCTCTGCAGCAACACAAGCATTCATTGCACGTATCCGGCCCAGGGGCCGTAGTTTGAGGACCCCTGATTTAGTGCAATATAAAAAAGGCAAATAATTTTTCTGTGGACCACCAAAATTTTCTCGCGGACCACCAGTGGTCCACGGACCACCAGTTGGTGACCGCTGGTATAGTGGACAGCCAGGAGACCAAGAACTTATCAGAGAAATGATTCAGGCCTGTATGCCAAGTTGAAGTCACATGTACAGGACCCTCTCTAATCCATCCTTCCTTCCTTCCTTCCTTCCTTCCCTCCCTCCCTCATAGGCAAATCTTTTATCTATTTTTTTTGAGGCAGACTCACTACCCTCTGCTAGTACAAGAAATACTGAAATGAGTCTGAACAAGCAGGTGATGGTCTGGCTCAGATTTGGAAGGCACGTGCAAGTCACAGTGGTTTAAACTCGGTGGATGACAATGAGATTCCCACCAAAGTGCTTCAAAACTTGCCTTATCTTGCCTCGGGAGGCATTCAATGTCCACTGAGAAATCTATTAAATTTCCCTGGGGGCCATTTCAACATTACAGCTTTAATGGAGGCATGTTACAGATCAGCGAAGCGCACCACTTAAAACGGCAATGTTTCAAGTATCGAGGCTGCTGACACATGCCAGGATGTGAATAGGGACAGCATTAATATAATTCAGCATGGAATGAGCCTAACTAGGAGAATGCTTACTTTCAATTTTCCTTTTGTCCCCCCTCCTCCTCCCCCCCTGAAAATATGGTGTCCTGGTTTCTACCCTGAAGTTCTCAGATTTGGCGATAACAGCCATAAAAGCTTTGCAGGAGCTCAGCTGAACAGATCAACAAGTTTGCAATTTGGCAGCTTTCCAAGCTAAATAAGTTGCCCATTTTCCTTGCTGGGAGAATCGCAAATTGGCAAATAAGAGCTGAGGCTGAAAGCTTCCCCCCCACAAATGTTCCTCTCCTTTCTCCAAGGGACACAATTCTCAGGGTCACACTGGGCCTGCCTGTGGCTGTACCCCTAAAGAAAGAGTTCACCCCAAAACAAATGCAGAATAGACTTGTCTGTGGAGCCGGAAAAGTAGAAAAGGCACTAATTTATTGCAACAGACCAAGCCCAGGGCTTTATGCTACAGGTAGTCCTCGACTTACGACTGCAATTGAGCCCCAAATTTTTGTTGCTGAGACAGTCGTTAAGTGAGTTTTACCCCATTTTGCGACCTTTCTTGCCACAGTTGTTAAGTGAATCCCTGCACTTGTGAAGTTAGCAATACGGTTGTAAAGTGAATCTGGCTTCCCCATTAATTTTGCTTGTCAGAAGGTCGCAAAAGCTGATCCTGTGACCCTGGGACACTGCAACCGTCATAAACATGAGCCAGTTGCCAAGCATCCGAATTCTGAACACATGATCATGGGGAATGCTGCAAGGGTTGTGTGGAAAATGGTCATAGGTGACAGTTTGCAATGTCGTCGTAATTTCGAATGGTCACTAAACAAATGGATGTAATTTGTGGACTACCTGTATTGAATGCTCCTCTGCTCCTTTCCTCACTGGGCTTTGGGCGTGGAGGAAGTCCATAGTAGTTTATTAGGATTGATCCCAGCCTTAAATCATGGCTTCCCCAGTCCCTGACAGACAGGAAGACAGACCGAGTGAAGGCATAAATAAGCCTAATCATTTCTTTTATTGTTATCAAGGAGCAAGGAAGGCAGGGAGAAAAGGTGCTATGTGGGGCGAAGCAGACAGTCCTTGGTGTCAGCAAGAAAGAGAGGGTGAAAGTCTAGCATGTTTGGACAAACGGTGGACAAGGGTCAGACTCAGAGGAGCGGAGGGCATCTGCGGATGGAGGGGGCAGGGGTTGCCCTGTGGGTCATGCCAGTCGGGGGAAGGTAGGTCCTGTTCCCCTCCCATGCCGGTGTCTCTATTGCTCGGAACTTCAGTCACAGTTTGGAGAGAGGCAGGGAAGAATAGCAGGGCCACAACATGGAAGAACGTCTCCCTCCCTCCTTCCCCAGGCTACGGGGTTTTTGTTTTGAGCTGGGCCGCCTTCTTCCGCTTGACAAAATGGGAACCGGCCAATGGCAATGTCCGTTTCCTAGTGTACAAGTTTGCAGGAGAAAGAAACAACCCGACCCTTTGATTGTTCTTCCAAACCCAAGTGCCCACGCTTCTACGGTACACACCCTACAGCACAGGCCATCCCTCAAGAGGCACCAACTGGGGTGCGCGCCAAGGGATTTACAAGCATCTGGATTTTTTTGTGCTGTGGGGTGGTGGGGCTGGCTTGGAGGTTGGGGCTGCTTAATCCCCAGGAAAAGAACCACCTGGCCTCTTGGCTAATGTCCCGTTCAGTCGGGGAGAGGTGGGGACCCAACTCTGTAGGAATAGCAAAGGGAAGGCCAGGGAGGGGTCACATTACCATGGCAACGGCACAGATAACCCAAAGGATGGTCTACAGGCAGAAAGAGATGCCAGCCGCTCCCCCCCCACCCAACCCCGATGCTCTCCCTCTCTTAGCCAACGTGCCATTTCCAGGCAAGCTGATGGGGGTCGCATTTTTCTTCGCTCAGAGGACAGAAAGTTCTGCAGATTGGGAAAACATGACTGAACAAGGGCTGGGTCTGTCTGTCCGTTGCTGCTGCTCAGCGCAAGAGGAACTGGAGGACATGGAAAAATGGGGCACAGTACTTGCTCTGCCAGTCTCTTATTGAGGTGCCGTGGTGAGGAGCCCAAGGGGAGCCCCATTGCATGGAAGCGCAGTAAGGAGAGGGGCCAGCACGGGGGGAGGGGGAGAGGGGGGGTGCTGACAGGGAGGGACCTTAAGGGATATGTACATGGAGGTGCTGGCCAGCATTATTGCAGTAGGGACTCTTTCAGGAGGCCCTGTCTTCTGTCCCGCACACACATATACACCCCCCACTTCTCAGTGCAAGTGGACAATGGCTTGTATGAGTAAGGGGGGCAACAGCCCCCTTAGCTCTGGGATGAAGGAGATTGCTTGCTGATCAGTCCCTGAGGTACCAGAACTGCCTCCCTTGCCAATGCGCCACAGAGTCCTGGGGAGGCACTTCCACTCTCCAACCTTTCGTACCTCGGAAGATGAGACCGACACGCACATGCACGCACAGGCACACCCCAAGACACACGCCCCCATCCAGCCCCCTGCGGGAGCCCAGCGCTTGTGCAGATTTGGCTGGGATCCCGAGAGGGTGGAGAGCAGGCGCGCCGATGCGCGGGGATGCAGAAGGGTGGGCTTCTCCCATTTCTCTTCTCAGAAAAATAATTCCATTTCCTGTCACAAAGAAAAAGGATGGGGAGGAAGAGTAAAATGCTCCCTTCAATGGGCCTGGGCGCCTTGTGAGATTGCCGGGACTGGTTGCTAGTTGCCGGGGGGAGGGCGGTGTGGTTCTGGTGGAGCCAGGAGTCCCGGGATTGTGGCAGGCAGGTGAGTGGAAGGGCAGCATCAGTATGGTGAGAAGAGGATGGGTCCATGAGCAGTTCGGATGGGCCCCGGAGCCGGGCGCAGGAGTGGGTGTGTCAGAGGTGGGCCCTGCAGCAGGGATGGCGTTGGGGCTGGCCTCAGCGTCAGGGGTGTGGAAGCTGCTGCTGCTAAGGCAGCTGCTACAGCCAGGGGATTTGGTAGCAATCCAGCTGCCAGGGACTTGGGAAGCTCCTTGGAAAAGGCCAGGGAGCCCTGCGGAGACAAAGAGAGAAAGAAAAAGAGAGAGATTCAGTTTGGTTATCTGATTAAGGGGGTGCCAACTATTCTGGCCTATTAAAGAAACACTACTACCACAGCCCATATTGGAAAATGCCCGTTATGTACTCACTGGCAGCTCTGCCATGCCACGCTGCTTCTTGTGCCGACTCAACAAGGGATTAGGCTTCCCAGCAACTCCATCCCGGTGCCGCCGGCTGGAAATATGCTAGAAAACCAAAGAGGAAGAAAGAGATATCAAGGTAATTAGCAAGTAAAGAATCCTGATTCCTTGACCAAATGTTGCCTCTTACCATGCCAATCCAGCCATGTACAAAAGGCTGATGAACTATCATCAGACAGACCAGACAGGAAACGCAATCATCGTTGTCTTTTAATGACCCCATAATCCCTTGCGGGGTGGAGTCTGGGCAACTGAATGGAGCTGAGTGTTTACTGGCCGGATGCCCTTCCTGTCGCCAATGCGGAGTTATATTCAGCAGATATATTCTCATCGTGCCCAGAGAGAGAAATAGCTGCCTCTACCTAGGATCGAACTCACAGCCTCCTGAATGTGAGGCGAGAGCTCCACCTCTAGGCCACCGCACCACTCAGACAGGAAACACAACGGCCAGATAAATTAATTTTACTTTACTATAAAGCTACATTAATAGAATTTTGCATGTGTGAAAGTTCAACTCTCTCGCCATCTCTTTTATAGCCTGAGAAATTAAGAAAGGTCCCTTCTGAGTTTTTTGCTCCACCCACTATGCAATTGTGGGCTATGCTGCCTCTTATCTGACTGTTACCTGTGCAGCATCTGTTTACCCATCTCCCAAGGTCTTTCTCACATATCTTTACATGAACTCAGATTCCAAGATGTTCATTAGAAAACCTTTTGGTGGTAAAAATGGTAGTTTTAAGGCTTCTTTGAGGATGGACTTATGAGAGAGGCCATGCAGAGCAGCACATGCGCCAGTGGTGGGATTCAATTTTTTTTACTACCGGTTCTGTGGGCGTGGCTTGGTGGGCGTGGCTTGGTGGGCATAGCAGGGGAAGGATACTGTAAAATCTCAATTCCCTTCCCACTCCAGGGGACTCGGGAGGCAGAGAATAGATGGGGGCGGGGCCAGTCAGAGGTGGTATTTACCGGTTCTCCGAACTACTCAAAATTTCCGCTACCGGTTCTCCAGAACTGGTCAGGACCTGCTGAATCCCACCTCTGACATGCACACCTTATTACGGACCCCTACCCCCCAACAGTAGCCCATAGTCCCTAGGCAGGAGTAGCTCATGAGTACAGATATGGCCTCAATCAGGTAATTCCAGCAGATCCTCCCATCTTCTACACTGATAGAAGAGCAATCTAGGTTAATCTGCATTTAATAAGCAGGCCCTGAGCAAGAACATCATAGTACCCTCATGATTAGAGTTAATGAATGCCTATTCAATTACCGAAATCAAATCCTGATCTTGAGATTCAAAATTGAAAGCTATGAAACCTCCCATCTTCTGAATCCCAGGCATGTGAAGGATGACTGCCATTATACAGTAAGCAGTTCTCAACTTACAACTACTATTTAGTGACCATTCGAAGTTACAACAGAACTGAAAAAAGGGACTTATGATCATTTTTTCACACTTTGCAGCATCCTCCATGGTCCCATGATCAGAATTCGGATGCTTGGCAACCGGCTCATATTTATGTGTCCCGTGGTCATGTGATCAGCTTTTGTGAACTTCTGTGACAAGCAAAGTCAATGGGGAAGCCAGATTCACTTAACAACCGTGTTACTAACTTAACAACTGTAGTGATTCACTTAACTACTGTGGCAAGAAGGGTTGTAAAATGGGGCAAAACTCACTGAGCAATTGTCTTGCTTACCAATGGAAATTTTGGGTTCCACTGTGATCGTAAGTCACGGACTAACTGCATTTAGTAGGGAGAGAAATATACTTTGTGTACTTATGTTCAGAGACATTGCCTCCTTTCACATGGCACTTTTTTTTTTTTTAAATCTGAGCCTTAACAAAAGTAAGAAAACATTTTTAGGGCTCAAGTTTTACTATAAATTTAAAACATCCCTGTTGAGTTCCGCCAACTGTTCTTCCTTAGAAAGAGGAAATTCTCTTCTGGTAAGATGTACCGACAAGGTGTCATGACTGCATTTCACACCTGTTTGAGCTGGATCTCCGAGTTAACTTTGACATTGCAGATTTCACAGTGGAAGGTTCTCTCCTGAGCACTGGGGTCTTGGTTGCCTGGTTCCCCTCCAGTTGTGGGACTAAGACGTGGATACGCTTTGATAGGCCCCAGTCCGCTGCGCGCTTCCAGGATAGTCTTGTGCTTTGTACCTAGGAGAGTACAACACAATACTGAAACTACAAATGCTCAAGAGAAATGTCCACCAACCATTTCTTGCAGCACTTTCTCTTGTACGCTTCTTCCCAAGGGAATGCTGTTTGCAAAGTTGGTAGAGACAGTCTAGTCCTCTACGAATATATACTTTATCTACAGTTCTTTTTCTTTTTAATCTTAGGAGTTACAGTTCTATAGTTACAGGAATTTAGCCTATAATTCAGTGTCTTGTTGACAAACTTAGAAAGGACACAGAATAGACTTTTCTGCGGTGACTTTTTTTTTTTTATAGAACCGATTCTTTAAGCTAGAAAAACCAATCAGGTTCCCCTCCTGTAGTAACATCTACCTTCAGACAAAGGGCTTTTTTACATTACAACTTTTTTGGCTATCAAATCACATTTTATAGAAATTCTAAAGTTCCCTTTTTAAATTGTTAGATGACAATTATATTTTTTATATACATCTAAGTATTGCTTTTACTTTATCAGACTGTCTCTGTGTATATACATATGTACGTACACACACACACACACACACACTTTATAAAAATAGTTTTCTTCCTATCTAAATTGAGAGGGGCAAGGAGTATGCCAACTGTGAATGAAAAAAGTATTCCCGCCTTTGGTTGAGTTTTTAGCAAGAGTTTCATTGGTACATATTGGTAAGCAAAGCTTTTCTTAGCTTGCAGATAAATATCATCTTCTGATATCTGCACATTAACTTGTTGCCAATGATGTATAAATGCAAACATGAACGAATTTACAAGAAAAGAGAGAAAATGAGAGGTGAACCCTACAATATGATTCTAGCTCTCTGTTTAAATATTGCTATCCTAATTCTGCAAAACCTCCTTCTCTAGAAATCCTCTCAAAGAAAGTGAGGACTGTCTCTCAAACCATACTCCAATAGTTGCTTTTCCTAGTCATCTCAGTGTTAGGATATAATTTAGGAAGGAGACAAGACCAAGGGCAAATTGAGATGAACAAATCTATGCCTGAACTGTGCCACTGTAGACTTTGAGTGTGGATCAATAATAGGGCACATAAAACACAAATGCCAATAGGATGGAGACATCGATTGCAATGAGAAATTTCAAGAAAAACTTTAATATATTAAACTAGAGGGTTAATATTACAATCTCAATGGCAAGAAGAGGCTTATGTTTTATTAGTGCCTCACCGCCTGGAATCTGTTTATTCAAGGTAGCAAACAGACTTGGAATATCCAAACTGAAAGGCCAGAAAGTGGTTCCCATAGGAAATGAAAAGAAAAACAATAGGAGTTAATTCAACCTTATTCTAATCAGAAGCAACAACAAACTCTGAGCCCTAGAAAAGGACCTTAAAGGAAGTGTATTTATCACATAAGATATGAAAATTTGCACTTTGAGTCCATATACTAAGTCAGAATCTACTTAAATAACACAGAACCTCTGTGATATTCTAAATAAATAAGGACTGAATGTACTGTATGTTCTACTAAGTAAATAAAGCAAGAATAAGCAAGTAGTAGTACAATATTCCAAATTATGCTTTGTAAAAAGCTAAATTCTGTCATTTATATGTACTTAATAAAATGGGGTTACAATCCATAGTAAAAGTCTGCTTTTGTTAATTTATAGAGAAAAAAGGATTCTTGGAGGACATTAAACATTTTTTCCTCTAAACGCTGTAAATCCCATTGAATCCTGTTTGAAACTATTGCTTTCTAAAATATTGTACGTATGCAAAAAGATATGACTTTAACAGAATAACAGTTGGAAGGGACCTTGGAGGTCTTCTAGTCCAACCACCT
The DNA here is from genome assembly GCA_003457575.1 of Thermophis baileyi. NCBI lineage: Eukaryota > Metazoa > Chordata > Lepidosauria > Squamata > Dipsadidae > Thermophis > Thermophis baileyi. The sequence goes on from QLTV01002579.1 coordinate 756,150, forward strand.
GCTTAGGCAGGAAACCTTGTATCATTTCAGACAAATGGTTGTCCAATCTCTTCTTAAAAACCTCCAGAATTGGAGCACTCACAACTTCTGGAGGCAAGTTATTCCACTGATTAATTGTTCTCACTGTTAGGAAATTTCTCCTTAGTTCTAGGTTGCTTCTCTCCTTGATTAGTTTCCATCCATTGCTTCTTGTCCTGCCTTCGGGTGCTTTGGAGAATAGGTTGACTCCCTCTTCTTTGTGGCAGCCCCTAGGTGTAAGGATGTAAGGACTTTGGAAGCAAGAATATTTCCCAAAGTTCATTTGCCTCTATTATGAGATTCATTGCTTATCTAAGATGATATCCTTGTGGTTTTTTTTTGAGGGGGGGGGGATTGGGGACATCCAATTAAGTATTGACATCCTTCAAATGATAAATTCTGCACCCAGAATATTGATGTCTGTGTTTGTACAGTGTGCCTATAGACATACATGTCCTGTCCCTCTATTCACCTACTAAGTTTTATAAAGAGGGAACAGAGACACAGGTAATCCACTGCTCCACAGACATCTTTTAAAAGCACTGTTCTTTGCAGTAAAGAACCTCATTCTTGCACACAGAAAATCTCACTTCCTATCCTTGATATTTCTATTTAAAAAGGCCAGGCAGGAGGAAAAGATTTCTGCCATGTATCCCAGAGTTCCTGCCAATCACAGCAAACAATTTAGGGCTAACTAGTCTGAGCTGCGGAAAAATAGTTTCCTATGATTGTATAATGCAGGAGTGGGCAATTGTGGCTCCTTTATGATCTGTGGACTTCAACTGCGATGGGGCGGCGAGGCAGGCATCGAGGCTCCCCTCCTCTTCCTCGGAGGCAGGAGCGCGTTTGAAAACGCTGGCAGAGGCAGAGCCCAGAGGAGCCGAGGCAGTCCCGCGGGGTGTGCATGCACCCACCTCTCTCTCTCTCTCTCTCTCTCTCGTTCTCTCCCGGCCGGGAGCTGCTTTTTTGCGGTGGGCACTCTTGGCTGGAAGAGAGAGAGAGAGAGAGCGAGAGAGGGGTGGGTGCATGCACACTCGCGGGACTGGCTCGGTTCCTCTGGGCTCTGCCTCTGCCAGCGTTTTGAAGCGCTCCTGCCTGCGATGGGGCGGCGAGGCAGGGATCGAGGCTCCCCTCCTCTTCCTCGGAGGCAGGAGCGCGTTTCAAAAGCTGCCATAGGCAGAGCCCAGAGGAGCCGAGCCAGTCTCGTGGGGTGTGCGTGCACCCGCCTCTCACTTGCTCTCGCTCTCCCGGCCAAAAAAGTGCCCGCCGCAAAAAGAGCGCCTCCCGGCATGCCCCCCACTTTCCCCTAGAAAGTAATGGGGGGGGGCTTATTTTCGGGGGGGGGCTTATTTCAACGCATGTCCCAAAAAGCCCTGTTGGGCTTATTATCGGGACATGTCTTATTTTCGGGGAAAGATGGTATTTTTAATAAAGTGAAGACATGGCTTTCTCCCAGCACACATCTCTTCATACATCAGATATGTACTAATAAAGAGGCATGCATCAAAAAGTGCATACTGACCAAAGTATGAGAGACATCTCTGGACTGGTTGTTTTTTTTTTTTTTTTGCTTCAAGCCAGTCCTGCTTGCAAACTGCAATGGGAAGATGCCTCACTAATTATTCTTCAGGACCATTTCCTTTTCCCTAACCCATAGTTGAAGACACCTAACTTCATGTTTCTCTGTTCAAACATTTAAATGGTGTTTTTTTTTTCCTCTCAACAGAAGACTTGCAGTAAACTATGAATCTGGGGTGCTTCAGTAGAGATTGGGGTGACTGATTGCTGGGCTGGGATCTGTCCGGTTCTCCTTGACTGTTTTGGGCTGTGGTGCGGGCATTCCCTCCTTCTTCTGATCAGACTACTTTGCTCCATGGCCACTTGGATCTGGCACTGCCTTTGGTGCAAAGGGCCACTCAGGCATTACATAGACTTATCCGTCCAGGTAAATAAATGCTCTGGCAGGTGGTTTGTGCAGCAAAGCAGCAGGGACTGTAGTGGCAGAGGCCATGAACTAGCACCTGTCAACAGCCTCCAGGCAGCCATTGTTAAACAAAGCAAGACTCTTATTCTAATATTCTTCTCCCTTGTTACCAATTCTCAGTGACTTAGTTTTTCAGCAAAGGATTTGAAGCAACAGAATATTTTACAATGATATTTTTAATAAAGTGCAGACATGGTTTTCTCTAGAGAGAGAGAGAGAGAGAGAATGGTGAGCATACATAAAAGAGGAGCAAGAGGAAGAAAACAAAAATTGTGAGAGACAGAAAAGCGCTAGCAATCAAGTAAGAGGCAGTGAAGTGAGCATGGCAAACAGGAGGACAGCCAAAGCAAGTCTAGAGTAGGCAGGCCATGGAGCAGACTGGGTTATGCAGCAGGTGCTAAAGAACAGATGGCAATGGTAGAAGCAATGGAGAGGGAGGGAGAGAAAGATGAAGGAGAGTGGAGCAAGAGAGAGAGACAGGAGATCGAGAGCAAGCAAGAGGGCAAGTGCAGAACAAACAAGCAAGGAAAAGAGACAACTGTGAGTAAAAGAGATCAAGAGAGTGTGGCGGGGGGTGAGTGAGAGAGCAAGAGATGCTGATGGAGGAAGGAGGTGACAGAAGGGAATGGGCAGTGGAGTAAGCAGAAGAAAGTAAGAAGATGAACAAAGGAGAAGGATGAGTGAGCAAGAGAACGAAGAAGAAAGGCAGAGCGAGTAGGCTAGGTGGGTCAGCCAGAGAGATCATCAGCAGGTTGAATTGGGGTCTCTAGGACAAGCAAGAGAAGCAGAAAACCCCACCCCCTGCAAATCAGAATCTGATGGATGGCTAAACCCCTGGGCTCAAACCATTATTTCTAATCTCAGCAACATTAAGAGGTGTGGATTTCAGTTCCCAGAATTCCCCAGCCTACACCTCTTAACATGGATGGGATTGAGAAACTCTGGCCTACCTCACTTCCACCCCATTTTATGTTAAGGAGAGTGATTAGTAGATGCTTTCCCATTGGCAGGAAATCCACCAATCACTTTCCTTAGCTTGTCCCACATCAAATCTGTCAGGATAGGGATACTTGCTTGACTCGTTCCTAAGCCAAAACAGAATTCATCTGTCAGGACAGAGCAAGTGATGCCAGCATACTGTTGTGTGCTTCATGGACCAGAAGGAAGCGTGTTAAACTGGCCAGCTAGATGTGTGCTGTGATGCAATTGCTCTGCAGTTCTGACCCCTGGGCCCCTGTTTCCTGAGAAACTTCTCCTCTCCTCAGTTGCAGCTCCACAGCTCTAGACTAGGACTGCATGAGGATGGGCAAGATGAACCAGTGGTGGGGAAGAGATGCAGCTGGAAGGAGCACCGTTGAGTTTTATCCATGCTGATCTCCATCAGGCCTGTAAATTTGGATGGAAAGCAGAAGAGCTAGTTTTCCAGAGAAGGCTTGAGCTGCTGAGGCTGTGAGCTAACTTTGTGGGGAATGTCTGTCTTGTTGCCAAGACATGCTCTGCAACCACACCCAGAGCTCTTGCAACAGGGCCAAAGGTGCAAAGGATTTGGGGAAAATGAGATAAAAATCTTAATTGGATACACCCAGGGGCAAGGTGTGTCAAAAAGGAAGGACCTAACTATGGAGTTGCTACCCCTCCTGTCAGGACTCATGGGTCTTCCACAATTATCAAAGACAACCATTCAACAGGTCCCTCTTCACCTCACTTCTATAGGGGAAGGTGCACATGTTGGATTTTGTTGTGATGCCTCTGGATCGCTCCTAGCATCCTCTACAGATGCAGTTAGGCTGGGAAGGGAATGTGTGTGTGTGTGGGGGGGGGGAATCTTCACTGGCAGAATTTAGGCAATAAAAGAATTGCAATAATGTTAAGCAGAGAATCAGGAGGAGTCTGGTACCACCTTTTCTGGCTCACAAGTTTTGAAAAAGATTCAACTGAAGAAATGAACAGCAGCTCACAAAAGCCTATGCCTTTTAATACAAGTTGTTAGTCAGAAAAGGAGCTAGAAGGTGTTTCTGATGTTTTGCCACCATAGACTAATATGGGTTTCCTACGATGAAGAACAGAATAGAAGCACCAGGCTGTTTGTAGTAATGAAATAGAAAGCGCTCTTCCCTTCCTCATTTTCTGTTTAGAGGAATGGTGCCAATGTTTTTTGAGGAGTGCAAAACCACTTGTGACATCAGAAGGACCACGAATGGGACTGGAAAGCCCCCCTCAAACCCATGTGTTAAGCAGAGGCAGCAGAGCAGCAATGGAAGGAAGATCAATTAGCAACAGCACTTAGACTTATATACCGCTTCAGAGTGCTTTACAGCCCTTTCTAAGCGGTTGACAGAGTCAGCCTAATGCCCCCAACATTCTGGGTCCTCATTTTACTGACCTCGGAAGAATGGAAGGCTGAGTCAACCTTGAGCCGGTGAGAATCGAACTGCTGGCAGGTGGCAGACTTAGCCTGCAATACTGCATTCTAACCACTGCACCACCATGCCTTAGTTAAGTGGGTCAAAACAAACTGGGGAGCTGATCCCAGCCACTGTAGCAATGCAATGGAGCCAGGCCTGAGCTTTTCTGCTACAGCCATTAGGAAATATACTTTGCCCTCGCTTCATTTCAAGGCCTGCTTTTCTTTTATTCTGGTTTGGACTTGTGGAAGAAATAAAATAAAACGCAGCTCCATTTTCAGAGCATTTACAAGGTCTTTGGGGTCTAATCAGTTAGTACTGTTGCTGTGAAGTTATGCTCAAGAGCGTGTGAAATTAATATCTATAAAACTTGAGAACTCAAAAGGGAGTCTGGAAAATAGGGTTTCTTGCCTTCTCTCTGTATCTGTAAGAAGTAGAATTTGGGGGGAAAACTCTGCAGATTTGCCCAGACTTCATCATATGGACAGTTAACAGAATTCTGTTGTCTTGAAAGATTGAGATAGAAAAATTTAGGTTTGCTCTTTCTTTTAGGTGTGGAGTAGAATATGTCACCTCTACAGTTAAGTCTTTGCACCAGTCCAAAGTCAACTGCACATTTATAAAATCCCACCTTATGAGTCTGTTTCACAGCTAAGCTGCTTTATTTCTGATTCAGTCCCATTACATCCATCATTAGATTGAAGTAATGCCCTATTAAAATTGACTTTATTTAAAAATAAATAAAAATAAAAATGTTGAAACCTTGAAGATCTTGTGGGGAAGCCATGTTTTCCAACTCCCCTGGTTCAAATTGGTGTTTCTTCCCTCCCAATTAAGATCCAACTCTACTTTCCAGCACGCTCTTTAAATACAGCAGAGGATATAACAGTCTCCACAATGGAAGAATGAATGGAAAAACTCTGCAGAGTTAGCAGAGATTACCAAGTTAACTGTTTTAATTAAAGAAAAGAATATATCCAGTTTTGTTTCTACATGGAAAGTGCTGTAGACACTGTGCTCGAGACAGAAAAAAAACATGAAATTCTGATTAGAGACGTCTGTTGTCATAGAAATGAATAGTATATATTAAATATGTAAAAGTAAAAAAGTTATAGCAATAGCACTTAGACTTATATACCGCTTTACAGTGCTTTACAGCCCTCTCTAAGCGGTTCACAGAGTCAGCATATTGCCCCCAACAATCTGGGTCCTCATTTTACCCACCTCGGAAGGATGGAAGGCTGAGTCAACCTTGAGCCTGGTGAGATTTGAACTGCCGAACTGCAGCTAGCAGTCAGCTGAAGTAGCCTGCAGTGCTGCACTCTAACCACTGCGCCACCTCGGCTCATTGAGGTTGAGGCTGTATTTTATTATTTTTATTCTACCATGCTGACAAAAGTTGGAAATCGGTGGTTTCCCCCCTTCTTTTCCCCCCTTATCGCACAGTTCTCTTTCCCTCCTTTTCCCTCCTCCATTTCCCTATTATCTTTGTTTTCATTTGTATTTCATATTATGGTAATTTCAATAAAATTACATACATACATACATACATACATGTGTGTGTGTGTGTGCGCGCACACACAACACACAACACACACACACACACACACACACAGTGCTGGGAAGTAATTTGACAACCCAGCACCAGAAAATGGATCAGGGCTGGGACTCTGAATGCCATTCTTTGCATTCCTGTATTGGGCAGGTGGGAAGGGGGGGGCACCAACAGAGAGTCTCATTGCTCAGCAGCAGGGAAAACAATTACTGGTTGGTTTTAAATTGCCTTAAGAAGTTAGTTAGTGGGAATGCCAAAGCATGGCTCTGGTTATACGTATCTGGAACAACTAATTCCTGAATTAGTTTAATTTTAACTGTTACATGCCATCACACAAGCTTCTCTTGTAAACATGTGCCTAGAAGGCTGGAGGGGTGAACTCGTGATTCTCCACAGCTTCTGTTCCGGAAAGCAGTGTTTGCACAGAAATATTGCTGAACTAACAGCCACAGGACGAGGGGCTATTTGGTTTGACCTACCTCCTCAACAGTCCCTCTCACCAAAACATACCTCTCAAAACTCTCCACAAATACCTTTGTTATGCGCCTCAAGCTGAGACAGCGAGTTCACGGCCACTTTGCAGAGGGCACAATAGAGCAGCTTCTTGGCCTTCTCTTCATCAGGCTTGGGACTGCTGTTACTATGGGGTGCTGCCCCTGAAGCGGCTGGGGTTGCAGATGTGGTTGAGATTTCTCCCAACTTGGTCCCCCAGGTTGGCCCACTCTTGGAACTCTGGCTTGGCTCTGGGCAAGCGGCCAGGTGGGGTGCTATTGCTGCTGCTGGAGAACCCAGGCAGGGCTGTTTCTCTGGCGAGGAAGGAGCTGGCACGGGGGGCACCGTCACTGATGCTCCTATGCCGTTCAGCTGCTCAGCTGTGTAAGAAAATCAAGAAGGGAAAGAAAGAAAGAAACAGAAGGCATCAGGAATGGGGCAGAAGCAGAGAAGCCACACACAAACCTGAGCAGAGGGTATAATTAGGAAACCAAAGGTTGCAGAGGGGTTAATTATAGATAAAGCTCACTACAACCTCAGTATTTCTTTTCAATTCCAGGCTTAAGCAAAGTGCTAGCGTGGCAATAATAGATAACCACTGCGCAATGCGCTCATCTATCTTTCCCAGCCCAAATACCAAATTAGCCATCCGGCAAACCCAGATCTGGGATTCAGAGTGCCTCTCAATGTAAAAATTAATCACTAGGCCAGTGATGACAAACCTATGACGTGGTGTCCAGGTAACACACCAAGTCTCTGGACCCTCTGGAAGTCACACGAGAGGGCCCTGCTCTTGCACAGCCTCTGGAGCCTCCAAAATACACAAGAGAACGAGACGTGCTTTGTTTTGGAGACACCAAGGCCACCCAAGAGCATTTTCCCAAAGTTTCCAAGCTTCATGTGACACGGAGCTGCCTCGGATAGGCATGTTTTTCTGAGAGACCAACCAAAAAATATTTACAATTATGTAACCTTTTATTTATTTATTTATTTTATTGAATTTAGATGTTGCCCATTTCACTATCCAAAGGGACTCTTTGTTATGAATTGTTTCTCTTTTGTCTATGTTTGTGTGTGTGTGTGTGTGTGTGTGTGTGTGTGTGAGAGAGAGAGAGAGAGAGAGAGAGAGAGAGAGAGAGAGAGAGAGTGAGGCC
>QLTV01002579.1:766929-787886 GCA_003457575.1 Thermophis baileyi
TCTGTTCTGTTCTGTTCTGTTCCGTTCCGTTCCGTTCCGTTCCGTTCCGTTCCGTTCCGTTCCATGATTTTGACTATTTCTTCCCTTTGTTTGTGGGGAATCAGGGTGGAAGAACGCCATGTTTAAAAAGCCATATTATTCTGTTACCAGGCTACCATTAAAACGTTCATGCAATTCCTGCCCTCTAAATTGTAGGAAACTGCGCCCCCTATTTTCGCCGTAGTGTTCACCTGTGACCTGGGAGAGGTCACCCATTGACCACCCCATTTTGAACTGGAAAGAATTAATAAAGGATTCAGGACAACCTTGGCAGTGAATGTAATTATTGTCAGTCGGGAGACTCTGAATGGTGTTGCTCAAAGTGTGAACTGGGCAGCCGAAGAGAGAGGTAAGCAAGACCTCACTCCCAACTTGATAGTGTGGATATATGTGTGTGTGTGTGTGTGTGTGTGTGTGTGTGTGTGTGTGTCTGTCTGTCTGTCTTTGCTTTACCTGGGTATATGATGTTTAGGCAAGGAGAATCTTCTTGCAGCATAGAACTCCGAAAATAGCTACCTCCTGCCGTAGGAAGAAGGCGGCTGTGTGGGCAAGGACAGGGACAAGAGATCTGGACAAGTGAACTGGAGATCTGAAGTCTTCACTGTTCGGCTGACTTCGGCAGAGCTAGCATATGTCAACCTTTATAATTGTGCTTGGAGTTCTTTCCTATCCCTTTGTAGCCAAACAAGCTATTTGGATGGAGAAGCAGGCAATGATGATAATAATTAATCATCATCTCTTGTGCTCTAAACAGGTCCAAAAGAGATGTCAGGAAGTTTGTATGGTGTGCCTGTTTTCTATCATTTCTTCCTTAGCATGTCACGTCCCAGGCATGGACCACACCTACCTCAAATGAAAATGCCCTACCCCAGTTTCAAACCAGAGGTTCCAATTGACTCACGTCAGCTTCTAGAGGACAGAACAAACAGTTCTCTTTTCCATGCTTTTCTGATATTTTTTAAAAATGGAAATTGATCAGCTTGATTCCATGCTATACTATATGAATATAGTATATACTATGTGAAATTCTTCAGAAAAAGGGATTGCCTTAATGGACTATGGCCATTTGATCTGGCAACCATTTTCTTCTTCATCAAGGCTCAAGGAGCACATGATTCCTGTATTACTATTATAGAATAGTACCTGATGAATGGTGAGGGGCAAGACAACAGACTACCCATAAATTTTTAATTAATCTAATTTTTAGTCTGTTGTCATATTCATAATTGTTTGAATATGTGTATATTGTTTGTATATTTATATATTTGATCTTATTGTAAGCCCCTCAGAGTCGCTTTGAACTGTGAGATGGTCCGCAAATAAATTTGATAATAATAATAACAATAGCTGCTCACACAACTATTCACAGCCATTAAGAGCCTTTGGCCAGGAGTGTAGCACCAGGCTCTAATTCCACCTAATATTCTGATCATGCTGTTGGACAAAAAATATTTTTGCTACCAGAAAAGCACCAACCTAAGCCATATAGTTATATTAGAGTTGTAGGGAGGTATGCGTATTGTTCCCTGACTACTCATCTCGTGTGCCATTTTTTTGCACACACAAGGTAAAGTATCGTAAGTTGAAATCAAATCCTATGCTGTTTTCTTGCCAATATCCCTTTTTCTATGATGAATTTATTGACTGACTGATTGATTTATATCTTGCCTGATTATTCACAAGTAACTCAAGGCGTGAACATATCCAATGCTCCTTCTTCCTCTTATTTTCCCACAACAACCCTGTAAGGTGAGTTGGGCTGAGAGAGAGTCATCGGCCCAAAGTCACCCAGCTGGCTTTCATGGCTAAGGTGGGAATAGAATCCATATTCTCCTGCTTCCTAGCCAGGTGCCTTAATCACTACACCAAACTGGCTCTCATTATTGTGTTGGGAACGACATTAGTATTAAGTTATGTTGGGAATGAGAACATGGAAAGGTTCAAAATTTATATTATCAATCTTTTCATCTTTGAGAATGCTGGTCTTTTATTCCGCCCATTTGTAACTACCATTCCTCCATTTTTTTCCCCTGATGAAAATTGATAGGCTTTCTTTTTCTTCTTGTTCAGAATCAGTTGATCAGGGAAATATGATGACATCATAGCCAAATTTAGCTATGCGGTGATGATGCTGAGAATAATCAAACCAACTGCGCCCGAGGACAATATTTCCTGCATGAGTTACTTGTGATCTCAGCCAGCGGGCGCACTAATTTCATGCTGAACCATCAAACATTTTCACCGTCTTTTACAAAAGCCCATTTCTTGCCGCTTAAAGCATTTATATAAAGCAAATCTCTGTGCTTCTTGGCTTAGTCCCAATTAAAGCGCACATTTTTATCCAGAGCAGCTGCATGGTTAAGTCAACCAACAAATCCCTGCAAGGTTACAAACAGCAATTGACCCTTTGTCTGGGATTATGCAGCAAATAATCAGCATTAGGTCATTTGCTTTGATCTAAGGCTGGACCTTCGGTACAGGCACAATCTCTTCTCAACTCCTTCCTGGAGAGTGTATCGTTTGCCACTCATCCAAACAACTACAGCTCCCATCATTCTCTATGCAAAGAGAAACCTCTTTAATCGAGTTTCTCCCCCCCCCACCTTGTGTTGTAGTTATATATCTGGATACTTAAATTTACAAAATTGCTCAATTTTTGCCAGTTTCATCCCTCCTTCCCCCAAATAGCAGAGAATCATCTTCTTGTGTCCTCTTCTCTAGCTGTCTCATCTCCAGCATGAAATAGCTCAACAAAGAAGTGATACTAGTGCTGTTTCAGCAACGGCAGGTTGAAGAGGAGGAGGCACCTTCTGTCACCTTGGTATGGCTTAGCAAAATCTTCTAGAGCAAAGGATGGTGACAAAAATGGGCTGAGCCATCAGCAGCCTGCTGGAATCGAGTTAGCACTCACCCCCCCCCTCTTTTCTATCTCCCAATGCTAGATTATGACCCACTAAGACATTCCACTTCTATTCCACCCCTGCCTCTAAAATAAAACTGGCACCTGTCAGGTATATTTGCAAACCAATTTTGTGTTTTGACCTCATGCTCAGTAATTGACATTTTGTTTAATACACCAGCTATTTTGGAATGGAGGAGGGAAGGCATTTAACATGATGTATGTATCAGGGGTGAAATCCAGCAGGTTCTGACAGGTTCTGGAGAACCGGTAGTGGAAGTTTTGAGTAGTTCGGAGAACTGGAAAATGCCACCTCTGGCTGGCCCCAGAGTGGGGAGGGAATGGAGATTTTGCAATATCCTTCCCCTGGAGTGGGGTGGGAATGGAGATTTTGCAATATCCTTCTCCCAGGAGTGGGGAGGGAATGGGGATTTTGCAGTATCCTTCCCCTGCCACACCCACCAAGCCACGGCCACCAAGCCACACCACGCCCACCAAGCCACACCACGCCCACCAAGCCACGCCCACAGAACCAGTAGTAAAAAAATTTGGATTTCACCACTGGTATGTATGTATAATACAGAACGTAGTGATTTCTTCTTGATTTGTAAGCTGCCCAGAGTTGTAAGGAATCAGTCTTCAATTTGAATTAAAGAAACAATAAATGTTTCTTATGATCCTGACTCAGATAAATCTATTCCCGTTGATCTGTCCAAACTAATCAGCACTACATTCCAGCCAAATGTTGCTCTTGGCTCTACACTATTGACTTATCAAAACGATCTGGTTCTTCCTTCTATAAAAGATTCAAAAGTATCATCAACATTGATTTGGACAGTACCTTGATAAGAGCTATAACTTGCAACTGCTGCTGAAGTGTGAAAACCTTAGTTTTGAGATGCATGATGGTGCCCTTTAAGCATCTGAAAAATTAAGCCCGTGCCAAGAGGCCTGAACGGGCAGAATTCACATTTTGTTCCCCAAGAGTTTCTTCCATAGAATCCTATTTATGTAAAACCAGATCGTGCCTTGACAATGTCATCAAAGGTCATGAGGAGGATGGATTAAATCCCTAGATCGTTTCTGATTTGCTGGCTGGATTGAGGACATAATTGCTGGAGTATTGTCCTTGACTGAGCCAAGCAGCAATACATTTTCTCAAAGAAGCTGGACTTCAATTAGCCCCCACTTTCTGTATTCTGGAGATAAGTACTAAGAGAAAACTAAGGCTTGCTTATCAGCAGTGCTTATCAGCAGTGGGTTGCTCCTGGTTTAGAACTGGTAGCGGCGGCAGTGGCACGCTCCGCCCACCCGCCCGGGATGCTTCTGCGCATGCGAACCGGTAGCAACGGGTTTTAGAACCCACTACTGTTGCTTATAAACATTCATGCCCAAAACTCAAAAGGGTTTTCTCCAGCTTTCCTTTCTGTAAGACCTCATTTAAGGAGGTATGGTGTAAATGCTATAGTTAGACTGACCCTACTGCTTTTATTTGTGTGTGTGTGTGTGTGTGTGTGTGTGTGTGTGTGTGTGTGTGAGAGAGAGAGAGAGAGAGAGAGAGAGGGAGAGAGGGGTTGTGAGAGAGAGAGAGAGAGAGAGAGAAGGAGAGAGGGATTGTCTTGTTTTCTCTACATTTCTCTTTGCTCACTATATTATTTTTATATCTAATTTACATAATTAGCTTAACTACTTTTAGAAAGGAATTTCTCATTAAATCTTCTCCATGCACAAAACTGCATAACCCCTCAGCCACTGCTTGTCCTTCAGGATTGGTACATGATCTGTTAAGTTCTTTGTTCTGGGCTTTGGGTAGGAAAGGTGAAAGCACCTTCTTTTCTCTCTTCTTAGAGCTAAGACTGAAGTGAGAAATCCTGGATAGAAAGACCAAGAAGTCCCCAGCTAGACAGATGGAGGGTGGGAGGGTCTAGGGGGCTTATCCTGACTCTTTTATTTTTTGCTGGGAACACTAGCAGATAGGAATCGGCCAGGCTGGTTTTTAAGTCTCCCCGTCCCCATTAGCAACACTGAATTTATTTTTTTCCTCTTTTCTCCCCATCACTTTTTTTACATCTGTGTTGTATCCGAGAATATGATTCGGGAAAGATGGATGAGCTTTTAACACTGAATATATGTGAGTTCTTTGGGGAGCCTTTGTTTTGGCTAAAATACAGGCGAAGAATGCCTGAGACCAATAAATCTGCCACACTTCTGGCATGTCACGGCTTAGCCAGTTGTGACAGCCAGCTGTGGAAACTGCATGAAAACTAACCCTAATTTCAAAGCCGGGAAGTGAGGTTTCATCTTTACCGAGCGAATTACTCCCCTAAGTTCAATTCTACGACATAAAAACTGCTGAGTGGACAGGATTAACAAGACCCAGGGCTACAGCAAGTGCCCATCTTGCTTGCTCCAAAGATGTACCATTTCTTGCTTTCAGTCACTCCCTACAGAGTGAGTACAGAGAAACTAATTTGATGAGAGGGCTGCATAACAGGACATGACTTTGAAGGGAAAGCGAGACCTTTTGATCATTTTGGCATTAAAAAAAAAGGGGGGGGGGGAAATGGATTGGCAAGTCACCAAAACTCAAAACCTTTGTCCAAGCCACGCTGAGCAAATTAGGCAGCTGCATGGACTTTTGATGAGTCACCTGGCACCTCTAACAGTCTTATTGTATGCCGCCCAGATTCACTTTTTCAAGAGAAGGGCAGCCATATGAATAAATATATAAATAAATACATAAATATTAAGACTACACAGACAGGGGTTTCAGCCTTATGGAAATGAAGAGGTATCTTACATCTATTAATAAATCCTACTTTTTTTATTGATGCAAAGTAATTGAAAGTAACATAGCTATAAAACTGAACCATGTCCCAAAAGTGCTTTTTTCAAAAGGCAACTGGACTTTCTTGTTTTTCTTTGAAGACATTTCGCTTCTCATCCAAGAAGCTTCTTCAGCTCTGACTGAATGGTGGGGAATGGAAGGATTTATACTCCTTTTGTCTTCAAAGAAAAACAAGAAAGTCCAATTGCCTCTCGAAAAAGCACCTTTGGGACAACTATGACCTGGATGACTGAGAATCTCCATAGATATAAACTTGAACCCTGTTTTCTATTCATAAAAATGTAACTTGGATCATACATAAAGTTCACCTAGTCCATGTGCTTTCACCAAGGGGTCTGCTATGCTTCTGGGACACTCAAAAGCTGTGCATGATGGAGGAAGTATTTTCTCACTGCAATTTGTGTGGGGTTTTTTTTAGCCCCATTCTGCAGCATTAGAGCTCATGAGCCTCCAGTGAAATTGACTGAAGATCCCAAATACATTAATTGCTACTAGTTGTTACCACAGTATCCACAGCTTTAAAAAGGAATGAGTCCCACTTTGCCCCCACAGGATATTTTTTTATGGTATTGGAACAAAGAAGATGTTCTGCACACATTCCAAGTGAGCCTGCACAGGACATTCATAGATACTACTTCTTTTTGCTAGGTCACTCCTGGTATCTACCACATCTGAAGATGGGATGCTAGAGGAGACTGTGCTTCAATTGCTCAGAAGATTACCTTCTTTTATTTTTAAAATTGTATACCTGTATTTTCCTAAGGACAAAGCTGAGAACTGAGCCTCCCTCTTACTCTAACTCATGTAAATGGTGCTGAGCCACCCACTAGCAGGCTGATTTGGAAGAGACAATGTCTCTCTTTGGTAGGAAAAGCTACTTTCTGAGATTGAGGTAAATATGATGAGCTGTTATGGTGGTACAAGAATGGGGAAAAGAGCACCAAAGGTGGGGATTGCTTATTTCTCTCATGCCTGTTTGTGGACTCCACAAAGATATCTGGCTGACCACCCCTAAAGCAGAGTAAATGGAGGCTCAGCTTAACCAATTATGGCTTTTCCTATGTTCTTCTCATTCTATAGGTCCAGGCAATCAGGGCAAAGCAGGGGTATTATTTAAATCAAGTGACAATGGTTCTGATCATTTGTTATGCTAGCCTATTTAAATGAGAAATATTAAAGTAATCAATAATCAGGATATACTTACTGCAGAATAAAATATGAACTGTGCTATTTCAAGAAAGATAAAATATGCCCAAGATAACCTGTCCAGCATGAAGGCCTTCTTGCTTAGTCTCATGTTTCCCCTCTTCTAAGGATGGCTTTACCTGGGCTCCTTCTTGACACTGCCTTTGTGGTGAAGTGTCCTCCTGCGAGAAGCAAGAGGCCCAATGCTCTGGTTACCTGGAGTGGGCAGGCAAGGCTCAGCATCGGGACTCAGTATGATGCCCAAAGAAGAGCTGAAAGAGCTTAACAATTGTTTCCCCACAAACTAGAATGAATTAGCCAGATAGCACCCTTGAAGTTATGTTGGAATCCTCAGGCTTGTGGAATTCTACTTTGATACTCCTTCCAGAATCCCAAGGTCCATGGAAGCAAGTCAACTTCAAAATAGTAACTAGGCAGAGAAGCTATGATTGCCAAACTGTCAATCTGTGCAGAATTTTGTCGAAAGTAAGGAAGATGACCTTGATGGAAATATGCAAGTCCGTAACAGCTAGATAACATTTGGAAACAATTCAGGTAGATATCTCCCTATTTCACTGAACTATGAGGAGGAGGAGGAGGAGGAGGAGGAGGAGAAGGAGGAAGACCATAAATAGACTTGCAAGACTGACATCAGCCCTACTACCCTGTTTCCCCCAAAATAAGACATCCCCTGATAATAAGCCCGATCGGGCTTTTGAGTGCATGGCAATAAGGCCAAGCGCTTATTTCAGGGTTCAAAAAAATATAAGACAGGGTCTTATTTTCGGGGAAACATGGTAGGTAGACCAGGTCAAGAAATCAGTTTCTCAGGAAGGCCAACACTATTTTTATTGAGATTGGCTAAAATAACAGAATCTTGCATATTTTCGTCAAGTAAGGACATGTCCTTACTCTACAGATTTAGCCTATTTCTAGACATGTCACAGGCCATCATTGATCTGACAAACTGTCTCAGATTTCTGTTTTTTTTTCTTTAGAATAAATAAGTCTCTACTGTGACTTTCATTTTTTTATTCTACTTCTATAGCTCATGTTATCTTTCAAAGATTTTTTTTTAAATGAGTGAAGCTGCATTTATAAGTGACATTTAAGGTGCTGTAGAGGTTTGAACCACACATCCATGCACCAACACTCTGACTCATTTTAAATCAATACATGTTGCTTTCCTTCATGAAAAGTGTAAGTACTGCTGTTAAAAAATAATAGATAAATCTATAATTTTAATCTAGTTGTGATTAGAAAGTGGCATATCCAGTACAAAACAAAATATAAGGTATGACTGTGCTGATGCAAAGGAAATTCACTGCTATTAAATCCAAACTGTATTTGTGTGTGTGTGTGTGTGTGTGTGTGTGTGTGTGTGTGTGTGTGTGTGTGTGTGTGTCTTTGTGTGTGTGTGTCTGTGTGTTTGTGTGTGTGTGTGGTTTTTTTTTTTCTCTAAATAGACTTGCAAGACTGACATCAGCCCTACTACCCTGTTTCCCCCAAAATAAGACATCCCCTGATAATAAACCTTTCTAGCTTGGTGCCCGGCAGGGGAGAGGGGGGGATAGTTCCTGCGAGTGGCAGGCGGTTGCGTGTGAGTGTGTTCAGCGGCAGCTGCAAGTGCCCACCGCTTGAGTGAGGGGACCTTTGCGTGTGCACACGCACTAGGCGGCCCGGTTCCAAACAGGCTGTGGCCCAGTAGTGGGCTGCGGCCCGGGGGTTGGGGACCCTGGTATAGACTATGTAAACTCAACAATGAAGAAATTGCTTCTATATCCCCATTGTTTCAGTGGGAGACTAAGAGAGAGAATAGGGAAAGATCAATTCTGCTATACAGTCTAGGGCTGTTGCCAGTCTCTTGGGAAAACTGTTTGTATAGGGCAGTGATGGCGAACCTTTTTTGGCTCGGGTGCCAAAAGGGTGCACGCGCGCACAATAGCGTGTGCGTGCATGCCCACACCCATAATGCAATGCCCTCCCCCTGCGCATGCGCACAACCCCCACTACCCACCCACCCCCCCGCGCATGTGCACAGGCCTCACTGAAGCCTCCGGACTTCCTGTAGGCCCGTTGGGCTGTTTTTCGCTCTCCCAGGGTTCAGGAAAAATGGCCCAAAGGGCTGCCCTACTACTTATCTTCAGATAGTTGCAGCCAGGCGTCGCACACCTCGGCCCATTTCTTCTGCAGCAAGGCTTTCCTGAAGGCCTCTGTAGCCAATAACAGAGCTCCGGATCGAAATGGGCCGAGGTGTGCGAGGCCTGGCTGCAACTGTCCAAAGCCAAGAAGTTCCTGAAGACCTCTGACAGAGAAAAGGAGGCTGGGGGTGAGCACACAAGTGAACTTCCGGTTGGCCCGTTGGGCTGTTTTCCCCATCCCTAGGCTTTAGGAGGCTTTCCTGAAGCGAAAAAGGCAGAAAATAAGGCTAAAAATCAGCTGGCCAGCGCACGCATGCGCGCTGGAGCTGACATAGGGCAACACCTCGCGTACCCTCAGATATGGCTTCGCGTGCCACCTGTGGCACACGTGCCATAGGTTCGCCATCACTGGTATAGGGAAATTCAGCCAGACAAAAACCATTAAGTCAGCAATGGAGAAGTGCTTAAGAAAGGTGAAAGAGAGCAAAATTGTAAGAATCACTTTCTTGCCCAAAAGGAAAAAAGAGGGAACAGGTATGGTTAATTTTGATTACAGGTAGTCCTCATTTAGTGACTAATTACAGTTACAACAGTGATGAAAAAGTAACTTTGCAACCAATCCTTACATTTACAACTTTTGTGGATCTGCAAAGCAAAGGAAAGCCGTAGTAAGATCACAAGCACAGTTGCTGTTGGAAAGAAACTAACCGAGCCAGGAGGAGTCAAGTCGGTGATTAGTCTGGAATATTTACATTGGCACAAGAAGGAACAGTCTGACCCCATTTGAATGGTGTTGAGCCTTAACTAGTCTTACCTACATGCAACCCACCAGTCTGGGAAGATTCCTGTGAAAGAGGCATGAGCAATAAAGTAGCTAATTAAACTTTTTTGCATTTGGATCTGGTTATTTGCGCTTGACAGTCGCAATTTCACTTAGCAGCCCCTTCGCTTAACACCCGCATTGTGGTTACAATTATGGTTGCTAAATGAAGACTACTAGTACAAATTTAGCTAGAAAGTAAAGGATTAATATCATCTTCCAACCATTTGCCGCTTGACAGACAGCTTGCTGTCCCTCCCCACCAACATTTTTCCTTAAAAAAATAAAAACAAAATCTAAACCACTCCTACTTACCGGTATATAGTTTGACATATTGTAGGTGGTTGGAGATAATGAGTTCAGTCCTATGTATCTGCTGGGCACTCGGCTGGGGAAAGTTACTACAGCAGTAGATACTAACACGTCTTTCTTATCCCATCTGGGACTTTTACTTCTGCTAAAGGCAGGTTTGGTTTTTCAGGCAAAAATGCTCTCAGCCACCCATTTGCCACCGTTTCCCTATTAGACATAACCTCTCATTCAACTGTTTTGATAAATTTTGTGTTCTGTTAAAACCAAAATATAGCCTTTCATTTAAGCACTGCCCTATTGTCCATGAGAATACCATTTAAATGTCTACCTTTAAACTTTGCAATGCGTTTTTTTGTTTTGTTTTTCTTCCACCTCTGGAGGGTTGATTCGATTTACATTAATCGAAGAATGTAGGAATGGAACAGGCAAAATTTCAAGCAAATCTTTCTAGGAGCTTAAATGCGTATCAAAGATGGGCTTCTTCCTTGCTTAAATTCTAAAGCAGCTCCTATGAATGCAACAATTGTAGACAGCCTAGTTTCTTCCTGAGGTTTTCAACTTCCATTTCAGCAACATCTAGCCAATGGTAAGGAATTGTGAGAGGGATGTAATAGAAGAGCTGGCTAACACCAAAGTACTGTACCTATTTCTGATCTACCTGAAATACATGATTATGATCTCTTATGAGACTGCACACTGCTCTACCCTTTCAGATGCCTGAAATAAGGATCTCATTATCAATTCAACACTTTTTCTATCTTCCAATCTCGGATTCCATCTGACTCATCATCCTAATCCCTAGCCCAATTTACCCTCCCCTTTAATCTCAGATTCTTCACCTCATCTTTTATCACTCTATTATGTGGGTATGACAGAATAAATATATTGGGTTCCTTTAAACAGGCAAAATAAATCTTTGCCTATAATTTAGACAAAATTGTTATTTTTCTAGTGCTGTCAAAGATAAAACTATTACCAGGAAGCAGTGAAAAAAGCACCAAAATACATCCCGAGAGAAATTAATAAGGAACTTCCATCAGTACAAAAAGTAGAGAGATCAAGGAGGATAGTACAAATTTGCATGCGAGCTGCATTAGACAAACAGAGCAAATCTACGGTATATATCATTATTCAGAAGGAAATCTCTTTGAGTTCAAAGGGATTTCTTCCTACAAAAAACATGCATATGATTGCAGCCTGGAGGCTTTTGATAATACACATCAGAGCAATCTTGCAGCTGTGGGAGAGGGGGGACTCAGTGGCAGATGCCACTCCCTAAGCAGTTCTCTTGCCAGCCAGAAAGAGGTGGGCAGATTGTATGTTTGTTTGCATGTGCGGTATGTGTGTGCACATGTACATGTGTGTCTGTGGCTTTCCACCTTTTTTCCTTTACTGTTGCTACTTTTCTCTTCCAATGGGTTCCAGTGGAAAGCAAATTGAATAATTTAGTTTAGCCACACTTTTCCAGGGGCATGTTCAGAACTTGAAGAGCTTTGGTTAAGAATATAAGATTAAAAGGAAGCCAACTGGATGCCTTTAGGAAGTTCACAGATCTTGACTGGAGGGCAACAGCCCCTTCCCTGTGGTGCATCCTAACAGTAGGAGGGGGTGAATGCCCATTGGAATGCCCTCCCAATATTAGGAGTCACAAAGAGTCTGATTTTCCAAGATCCACCTAAACTGGCTACTATTCTGTACCACAATTTTTGGCAGCAGCTTCCATAGATCAACTATGGAACTCTGTCTCATGTGAAAATGCCTTTTCTTCTGACAGTCCTGAATCTCCCTGTATTTTATTTCAGTTGCTGAACAGAATTTAGAATAGTGTAAAAGATGGAGAAAATCTTCTCTTGATCCATTGTACCAGACATTGTTTTATATATCTCTATTCTGTCTCTTTTTATCTTCAATCCAATCGGTGTAGTTTTAATCACAGGGGAGTTGCCTCCAAAACCTAACCCTTTTGGCTGCTTTTTCTACCTCTAAGGTGTGGTGACCAGAACCATAATACCAGCTCTCTTCTGAGTGTGGTCTCTCCATAGATTTATACAAGGCATTATTATATCAGAACTTCTGTTTCAGTTGTCATTGCAACATTTCCAAGCATAGAATTTGACTCTAATGCAGCAGCTGTCCAATCTGACCTCAAGGCTAGCCCCTGCTGGCATTAATACATACTGTAGTTGCAGATGGATAACATCATCACTGTTTACATTAAACTGTTTTTGCACTTTTGAATATTAGGTTATAAACAAATGCTCAAAAGACAAACAACTTCCTGAACTTATCTGGCTCCTTGCCTTACCTGATACTAATTTTCCTAAAATCATTTAATAAATCAATGATAAGCTGATAAACTGCAAAGTGCTCAGCACAATCTTTACTGGGCAAAGGCAGTTTTATAAAAAGAAATAGAGATGATGGCAGCTGTAACCCATTGCTCTGGTTGAATCATCTTGAGTGTGTGTGTGTGTGTGAAGGACTGATGGGATACAACTTCCTTGTTAGCCTCCTACTACCTTTGGCTCCATCCATCATCACAGGCATTTTGTGAACAGCAACTCCCTCCCATGGCAACCATTTTATAAGCATGCCCATGACAAACTCCCATCATCCCAAATGTGATTATTGAATGATTATTACCTCCAAAAGGTTTCCTGTATTTGACTCATTGTTGGATTTCTTACCTATGAAGCATGTTACAGTATATGAGAACCTAACATGCAAATTACTGTTTTACATGTAAATAAATAAAGCTTTTATCTTGACATATATAGCATGTGGAGTCCTAGAAGAGGTTGAAAGATGAGAGGTGAAAAATTATGATGTGTGAGAACAATGATAGCTAGCCAAATACTGACTACATACAGAGGAGAATCAGGGATTCTAAAGGCCTCTTTTCAAGAAGAAAGCATTTTCATTGTGGCACCTAACTCTTAAAATTCAGGGAATCAAAGTTTCTTCTCAATTACAAGCAGATCCATTATGTTTTCTGCTCACCTGTCATCTAGATTAGTTAAAACAAAGACCTTCTGTTCGGTCAATTTTTCTTAATACTGCTGCTTTCACGAAAACATACTGTTTCAGAAATAAATTCCACCAGACTCAATAGGACTCATTTTTGGCTTACTTTGCAAACGGTACTGCATTTTTAATTTGTGTTTTTAATTTCTGCAGCAGACTTGATTTCCCCTCCCCTTTTTTCCTGATTTATTTGAAGTCGTGAATTGGTTAAAAAAAAGTCGCAGCAAAGGTTCTGCATGTTTGGTGCAGAATGAATGGGTCACTTATTTAATTATCAGCTAGCATGGCCCTCGTAATAAGTACGTTCGTAAACTAAAATTTTATAGGACAGTTAATCCCGTCAAATTCAAAACCAATTTATTTATTATTGTGAAGTCTATGTTTGTTTCCAATTATAGCAGCAGAGTTTCCAATGAAAACTGCTGGCTGATGTGGAAGTTTCTTCCACAATTATGTGATCTGTGACACACAGTTTATTTTAATTAATGATCCTTATATGAATAATTCCTATGACATACTGTAACATGTTATGTAATAAAGGTTTCAAAACAGCAGCCATAAATTGGGCATGGCTCTGGAAATGATAAACTTGCCCACTTGTATGCTGTCTTGAGTCCCCTTCAGTCCAGTTTTGCTATTATTAGCACATCAAACACTGCAGAAACCCAATTGTAAGGCGACTAGATCCAGGGTTCATAAATCTTAATGACCACTAGCTGACAGCAAAGGATTCTGTAGTGATTATTCAGAATTTTGTAACCTAGATATGCTAGCTTTAATACAGCAATCAAAATGTCGAAGTTTAACACTGAAAGGTCCAATTCAGCTCTGAAACATATGATGTTCCTAATCGTTGCCGTTTCTCATCCTAACTGCACTGGCTGAAATGTTTTTACCCTTTTGAAAGAGATAGAAATGAGGGGGGGGGGGAAGAAAACATAGCCTGATAAATATTTAATTAAGACATTCTTTCATGTACCCTGAATGCACTAGAAGTTATTTTTGAATAAACACCCACAGAATTGCCTTGAACATTTCCTGGGATTAAATTCTACTGAACACAAAGTGAGTTCTTTAGACAGATATTGTGCTGCAAATCTCCTCTGATTAGGTAAGCATGAAACAAAGAGCATTTGTGAAGGTGTAGTAGTTGAGAATCGATTGCCCTAAACCCAGTAGTAAAATATCACAAAGGTTGTAGGTATTTAGCTTAATCTATATGCAATACTTACAATTCCTGTAGGTACCGTAAGTACAGTAATTCTTATGCTCAAGCAATATATAGCCTCCTACAATTTAAAATTAAATTAGATCTAATTCTGTTTTCCTCTGGACAGAAAAGCAGAAATATTTTTATTTACAGCTCTTCCCATACGTGCACAAGTAGTCCTCGACTTACGACCACAATTGAGCTCAAAATTTATGTTGTTAAGTGAGACATTTGTTGAGTGAGTTTTGACCCATTTTATGACCTTTCTTGCCATAGTTGTTAAGTGAATCACTGCAGTTGTTAAGTCAGTAACACGGTTGTTAAGTGAATCTGGCTTCCTCATTGACTTTGCTTGTCAGAAGGTCGCAAAAATCGATCACATGACCATGGGACACTGAAACCGTCATAAACATGAATCAGTTGCCAAGCTTCTGAATTTTGATCACATGACCCTGGGGATGCTGCAATGGTCATAAGTGTGAAAAACGGTCATAGGTTACTTTTTTCGATGCCACTGTAACTTCAAACGGTCACTAAATGAACTGTTGTAAGTCGAGGACTACATGTATATGCATAATACAATCTCCAAAACTTCAGGGTGGACGGGCAATATATTCATTTCATGTAATCCCTATGGGGCTGGACCCTGTTTTTTGTAATTCCTACTCCTATTCCCAAACCTTGGCTTCTATGCCAGGGGTCTCCAAACTTGGCAACTTTAAGCCTGGCGGACTTCAACTCCCCAGCTTTGCTGGGGAATTCTGGGAGTTGAAGTCTGCCAGGCTTAAAGTTGCCAAGGTTGGAGACCCCTGTTCTATGCAATCCTGGTCCTTTTCTTGGCCAGATGCCAACTAGGAAATCAGAAACACTTTCTGGATGCAGCAGATTTATCCTTTGTAGCTAAGCTACTACTTCTACTGTACCTGTTTTAATTGGGGGAGGGGGAGATTTTCTCTTTGGCAACACAGAAAAGTCTTTTACTTTTGACATTAAGAAGAAGCACCCCAAATAATGCCTGGGCTTATCTATTACACCCATGAAACAAAGAATGAGCCTGTGTCCGCATGGTTTCAAATTTGTACTCTTACTATCCTTTTCCTCACTGAGAGGAAATCGTTGAACATCTCTCCCTAAAGCAGGGGTCTCCAACCTTGGCAACGTTAAGACTTGTGGACTTCAACTCCCAGCTGGCTGAGGAACTCTGGGAGTTGAAGTCCACAAGTCTTAAAGTTGTCAAGGTTGGAGACCCCTGCCCTAAAGGGAACTGCTCCTTAATCCTACATCCCTTCCAGCACCAGTTTTGCTCTCCATCCCTCTTTCTGCCAAGAAGGAGGAATTTAGCTCATTAATGTAAGGGAACATGTCAACATCCATTCTGCACAGTGACCCTGTGGAGCACAATTTATTTACAGTCTCACACTCACTCCCACACATACACAGCACACTTCCTGGATATCCAGGAAACTAAATCGCCTCCTTCAACATGCAAACCCAACGCTCCTGGGTTTTTTGTTTTTTTTTTGCACCAGGAGAGTGGAACTTGAGAAGGGCTAACTAGATCACAAAACAAAATCCAGCATCCTGTTTTCCATAATAGTCAGAGAAACCCATTAGTCAAGAGGCCTCATGAAGGAAAGAAGAAGAAGGAAAAAAAAAAAAAAGGATAGGAGAGTGGGTGGGGAAGAGAATCCAAGATCTGGAAAACTTTATAGCTAACAGCTCCTGACAGAATTATGGGCACCACAACCAGCATATAAAAAACAAGGGAATACTTACCCAGAACCTTTTAAACCCATCTAAACCAAGTAGCCATCAGGGTAGCTTGCTTTTAAACCCATCTAAACCAAGTAGCCATCAGGGTAGCTTGCTTTTAAACCCATCTAAACCAAGTAGCCATCAGGGTAGCTTGCAGCAACCCACGTAACCTCACAAATGAAGGCGAATATACATGTCCCAGGATAATGTTGCAGGATCCAATCTGAGTCAATCACCGGGACCAGAGTCAATCACCGGTCTTTTGAACTTCCGGACTCGTGCTGGATTGCAGGGAACTTCTCTTTCGCTCGGAAGACAAAACCTTTGGACCCGGTGACCAACCCAGATTAGATCCTGCAACATGTAACCTCCTTGTGTGGAACACTATCTCCTCTCTCTGCCTTGAATCTCTAGGTTCCAGGAGCCTAGAGATTCAATCTCTCTAGGTTCAATCGCAAAGAAAGAAAGAAAGAAAGAAAGAAAGAAAGAAAGAAAGAAAGAAAGAAAGAAAGAAAGAAAGAAAGAAAGAAAGAAAAAGAAAGAAAGAAAGAAAGAAAGAAAGAAAGAAAGACTTATGACCACAATTGAGCCCAAAATTTTGGTTGCTAAGCAAGAGCGTTGTTAAGTGAGTTTCACCACATTTTACAAGTTGGCCACGCCCACCCGGTCACCTGACCACCAAGCCACGCCCACCTGAAGGGGGTGGGGGTGGGGGGCACTGAGGATGAGTTTGTAGCACCAAGGGGGCGGTGGACTGAAAAAGTTTGGGAACCACTGCTCTAGGAAGCCAATGAGTTTTACTGATGACTCCAGGTATTCCTTGCATGAAGCTGCAGGAAGAAAACCTTGCCATTGTATGTTTTCTCCACATTAAGCATCATCAGTTTATAAACCCTGATGAGCCGCAGTGGCGCAGTGGTTAGAGTGCAGTATTGCAGGCTACTTCTGCTGCCTGCTGCCTGCCTGCAATTTGGCAGTTCGAATCTCACCAGGCTCAAGGTTGACTCAGCCTTCCATCCTTCCGAGGTGGGTAAAATGAGGACCCAGATTGTTGGGGGCAATATGCTGACTCTGTAAACCGCTTAGAGAGGGCTGTAAAGCACTGCGAAGCGGTATATAAGTCTAAGTGCTATTGCTAGTTTCTCCTAGACAATTTTTTAAAACTAGAGAAAAGCTCCCTTTATACAGATCTAAGACCAGAATTCCGTTGGACCTTTTGCATGGAAAGGATATGACTCTTAGGGTCTGAAGCATGAGTCCAGGCAAAGTTGGAAAGTTTAAGGTAAAGTTTCAGACTTTACTTTCAAGGCCACAGCCATTTTAGTTTCCTACTACTACTGGTCGGGTTTTTTTTGGGGGGGGCATCCTCTGAAGAGATGGTGATTGGGAATGTCTGCAGTATTGCCGGTGGTGCTGTGCTGTAGACTTGGCTAAAGGCAGTCCGATATTTCTTTAATCTCCTTCCTTGCAATTCCTCATGCAGAGGTAGTCACTGAGCTACCCATCAGGGCTCAAGACCATTTTCCAAATAACTTATAAATTCAAATGCTGTCAATGTATATACAAAGTGAGCATTTTTGTTCCAACATACCGATCACACCCTCCTTTTGCTTAGACTGTGCAACCTTTAGCATTTGATTGGGTTTGGCCCCGTATAGGACTTATTTCAGATTGGGTGGTATTGGCAACCTTTGTTTACATCTGGAGGAAGCAATATTTTGAGTTAAATCAACATTGCACCATAGTTTCAAGTTGGTAGCTCAGCTGCAGAGACCTGGGTACTTTTGTCCTCTAGATCCATGCTAGAAGCGTTCTTTTTTCTAAATGTCAACAGTGGAAGGAGAGACACAGATCCCAGTGGGATGTTAAGTCTGCCTGGCCCCAAAGAATAAACAGAATTTGCAAATAAGACTTAGCCAAAAATGTTCTTTCAAAGTATTTCCATCCTGTTCCCCTTGATTATGGCCCTGTGTTCTGATGTTTTAAGACTCTGCAGTCTTAAAACTCTGCAGACTCACAGCACCCATTTTTACCTTTTAGGTCTCACCTCCCAGGGGCGCAATACGATCACTGTGGGTCACAAAAACTCAAGGGGTGAAATGGATGCTTTAACCCTCTATAAAATCTAAACCGATTTTGTCCCAAACATCTCCCCAAACTCAAAAAATAAAAAAATAAAAAAAAAATCAGGGAAAAAGGAACTAGCATCCTTGTTCTTGTTTCTCAATACAATCGACAGAATGCAAGTGGCCCAACTTCAATTGTTGTTTAGACCAGGGGTCTCCAACCTTGGCAACTTTAAGCCTGGCGGACTTCAACTCCCAGAATTCCCCAGCCAGCAAAGCTTGCTGGGGAATTCTGGGAGTTGAAGTCCCCCAGGCTTAAAGTTGCCAAGGTTGGAGACCCCTGGTTTAGACTGCATCTCTCACCCTGTCTTCTCCAAAGCCAGCTGGGTTCTATCAGCTGGCAGAGAATGAATCCTGATTCATTCTAATTCCAGCTTCCACTGGGATCCAAGCCTCATTTGTTGTGTCTCCAAGTTGAATGGCCACGGAGCTTATGAACCATGAAAAAACAGAGTGAAGAACTCCGTTTCTGAGAGGATAACTTTTTAGGGCAAATCTGCTCTGTTCCAAATCAGTGCATGAGGCAGCATTTGTTCTCCACAACATAGCAACTCACTAGCCTGAAGCCAAAGGAGATGAGAAGTCAGATCTATAAACAAGGATATTTCTGCAGAATTCTGCGGCGGCAGCACAACAGCTGGATCCCAGTTTCAAACACCATCTCAAGATCCCATTTCCCTTCCAACTTCTCTTCATCTTGGTTTCATCTATTACTTTACCCTTTTATTGGCGTTTAAGAGCTGAGCAAAAAAGGGAGTTTAAAATTCTCATGCCACACCATTCATACTGTGACCCACACGTCACCTTGGACTGTAATCTTCCCCAATTCTGGGAAAGCAAGACCAAGGGAGTGGCTTGGAAGCTGCCCTAAAACTCTTGTGTGTGGACTGGCAGTGAGGTCTAAACCACACTTTTACATGTTATTCTGTGTGTGCTCCGTGACCGAGCTTTGTCAGCAAAAACATCCCAGGGCTCAAGTCAAGGACTGAACCATAATTAAGACTTCAGGTGATTAAGCACTTTTTTTTTACAAATCATGTAACTGAATGTTGTGCCATGACACATGTGGATGGCCAATGATGTATATAACTTTAAAAGAGGATTAAATAAAATATAGAAAGCAGACTGCTCTTTAGGCCTCAAAAGAACTCAGAGGAATTTCCAAGGTCAAATCTGGGGTGGAGGAGATTTTGTGTCAGTCCTTTTCAAATAGGTGATATTCTTGTTTGAATGGCCAAGAGCAAACCAAGATGGGTACAACTTTCCATCCAATCCCTCCCTTGGTACCTCTCTTATCTTAGCCCCCCTCAGGGAGCCCCAAACTTGGCAACTGTCAGCCTTGTGGACGTCAACTCCCAGAATTCTCCAGCCAGCTATGCTGGCTGGAGAATTCTAGGAGTTGAAGTCCACAAGTCTTAAAGTTGCCAAGTTTGAAGACCTCTGTTGTAGAACAACATAGTATATATTACTATGTAGAAGGAAAAAGTTGAGACTGTATGTTATTATCTTATTCTAGTGCAATAAAAAGAGTCAGAAGTCAATGCTTTTCTTTATTTTTCCCCTTTTCACGTACACTTTTTTCCTCTTCCGGTTTTCCTCCCTTTCCTTCCCATTATTTTTCTTTTTCTTTGTATTTTATATTTTAACCAACTAATAAAAAATTTAAAATTCATGAACAAAGATGTCCTCCATTCATTATCCATGTCTTAAAACCCTTCTGGGTATACTAGAGAAGGAGATGTGCTAGCAATTCTTCTACACGTGGGAGCTGCCCCACTATTAGCAACACTCAACAATGACCCAGAGCACCTCCTGCATCATGAAACTCTGGCTGCTACTCCTTTCCTTGAGCTGAGCCCCCATTCTCTGTAATGCCACCAGTTCATGGTTGTTGCTCTCATTTGCCTGAAAGCAGGGAGTTATTATTAGACCCAGTTTGGAACAATTAGAATCAGGCTTTGCTATTGACGGATTCTTGGGCCTGCTTGGTTTGCCCAGATCAGCTCAATCCAGATCATCAGGATAAAAAGTGGCCTGGCATAGGAGCTAGGTATCTGCTCCAAATTACTCCTACCCTGCTCCAATTATGTCATTAATGTAGTCACAAAATAAAATTGGTATGAATGGGGTGCCTTGCCTGCCGGGGAGGAGGGGGGCTGTTGGGGTGGGGGAGGGGATCTCTGGGGTGTTGGAGAGCCGGAGTATTGCGGTTATGACTGGGAGAGGTAGATATGGCGGGAGCCGAGGGGTGGCTGCTCTCGGGGAACTAGGACTCGCTGTCGCAAAGCGATTCCTTGTTCCGGCCCCTCCGGTTGTGGTTCACCGGGCTCGTCTCGGACACATGGTGACTTGGGATGTCAGGGCCCTGGCCTCAGGCTGCTGCTGTTTAATGCCAGGTCTGTTGTTAACAAGGCCCCCCTTGTTCGAGACTTAATCCTGGAGGAGGGGGCTGTCCTGTCATGCATAACTGAGACCTGGCTGGGCCAGGAGGGTGGTGTTCCCCTCTCAGAGATGTGCCCAGTCGGGTTTCAGGTATTGCATCAGCCGCGACTCCAGGGAAGGGGTGGAGGAGTGGCAGTCATTGTCCGTAAGAGACTT
>QLTV01002579.1:790206-803668 GCA_003457575.1 Thermophis baileyi
CTAGGTACACCCATATTACACCTATACTCCGCGAGCTGCACTGGCTTCCTATTGGTCTCCGGGCACAATTCAAGGTGTTGGTTATTACCTTTAAAGCCCTATATGGCTCAGGACCAGGCTATCTTCGAGACCGCCTTCTACCACATAGCTCCCAGCGACCGATAAGATCCCACAGAGTTGGTCTCCTCCGGGTCCTGTCAGCTAAACAGTGCCGGCTGGCCGGCCCACGGGGGAGGGCCTTCTCTGTGGCTGCTCCAGCCCTCTGGAACCAGTTACCTCCTGAGATCCGGACTACTCCCACCCTATTGGCCTTCCGGAAAGTGGTGAAGACCTGGCTTTTCCGGCAGGCCTGGGGCCGTTGATCTCGCTGTTGTAATCCTGCGAGATCCGGCCATGAATGGTGTGCATGGGTTTTTAAATTGTTTTTTAAATGTTTTTTATAAGATTTTTTAATGTTTTTTTTATATTTCTGTTGTAAGCCACCCAGAGTCCCTCGGGAGTTGGGCGGCATAGAAATTTAAATAATAAATAAATAATAAAAGAAAAAAACTCCTTGGAGCTTGGCACATAGGGCTGGCAGCGCTGGAAGATAAGTACACTAGTGAGCATGGTGCCTTTTTGGGCCCGTCTTCACCGGGCAGGTGAGTCACTGGTACCCAACCACCTCAGCTGCTGAGTTTATGGACCACTTCTTCCATTAGAATCATAACTCTGGTTTCACCCTGCTAAAGCTACAGCCAATAAATGAGATGAGGGAGGATGTTGCAGTCCAAGGAATAAACAAGTTAAACATTTAAATGGAAAGAGACAGGGATTAAAACTAGTAAGGAGGTGTCTGCTATTAAAAAGTATCTGCTATTAAACTACCGAGAAGAGGGAATGCCAGCACAGTTTCCAGATTCATCTTCCATCTCTCAGCAGCACAAGATCACCTGCTAAAATTCTTCTTTCTACATACCTGTTAAAAATATGCATCTTTTTTTTTGCAACTATGCATCCTGGCTTAGAATTTAAGTGGATGTTGAAACTAGTTCTAGGACTGTGCAAGGATTGCTGTTGTTGTTTTTAATTTTTAAACTAGCTCTGTTCCTTTATCTTAACAGCAACGTGAAACTGTGGGTGCTCCATCACTGGAGGTTTTTAAGAAGAGATTGGACAGCCATTTGTCCAGAATGGCATAGGGTCTCCTGGTTGGGCAGGGGATTGGACTAGAAGACCTCCAAGGTCAGAATTTAAAAAACTAAAATAAACTCCGGCAACTCTTTTTGCTGTATCTGTGCAAAGGTTACAAAGTGATGACTATCCTGGAAGGTGTACTTCAGCAATAAATGGAGGATCAGATTCCCCCAATCCCTGCCTTAGATTCCTCTCCACTCCTTGAAACTTAACTTCACAGCTGTGATTGTAACGGAAAACAAAGAGTTTGACTTGGTACAGCTTCTAGATTCCTGACATTCCATAGCATACATTTATTTTAATTAGTCTCTCATCATGTATACATTAGAAGGGATGTGTATGTATATTAAAGAGAGGGATATGATTGTGTATATATGTCTAGGTTCGTGCATGTGACTGCAGAGCACGAACTCCCTGCACATCCATAGGCAGAATGAGCAAGCCTGCCAATTTACATATGGTTTTAATTTATACACAAGCAGAAAAAGGACTCCCACCTTACTAATCCCTGGCTGCCCATTTTCTCCAAAAAGGAAAAAACGTGGGAGAAATGAACAAAAGTTGAAATGCAAGACTTCCGGTCCCAACCACAGCCTTTTCTTCCACGATCTCTCTCTCTTAAAGTCATTATACAGACACCAGTTCAGGGTTCGAAGTGGAAGAAGAGAAACAGCATTGGAAAAATATCTGAGCCTAATTCAATCTCCGGAGAACCCCAACTTTCAGTTAAAAAAAAAAAAGATTCTACTTCGGTTGTGGAAATGCCTTTGATAATTTAAAGGCAGTTCTCAGTCTTGATTCTAAAAAACAGAAGGAAATATGATCAGGATTTCTTGTAGCTGGACCACGGAGTTACAGTATTCCACTCTACCCCTTCCTTCCCTGTGGATCTAGCACTGAAGACAGAAATTCAAACCTCTTACTATAAACACATTTATGCAATTTATTTAGCAATGTGCTGTTCTGGACATAGGCTGAGGAAATATAAACTGGTATGACTGTTTTCAGTTAAATACTTCCATAACAATATTAATGTTCAAGCGTGCCTGTACAATCCTAATTGTGTGTGTTTGTGTGTGTGTGTGGTCACAACCACACTATTGGCTTAGTAAATCACAACAATTCTTTTCTGATAGAGGAACCCAAATAATATTGTGCAAATTTTTACTCTGGTAGAATTCCGATACTTTTAACTTCTTTAACTTCATTTTACTTTTAACTTTTTGCTAGACTTAATCCTGTGCCCTTGAACCTGCTTCAGGGTAGGCCAAACTTCAATAGAGGAAGCTTTTTGTCACTTTATACCAGAAAAGCTTCAGAAATACTATCAGTTATCCACACCACAAAAACTGGCTCACCAAGGAACCTGGCCTTTTTAATGGCATTTGTGCCAGCTGAAATTAGTCAGGTGAAGTTGGTCCAACACAGCAATAAAATCAAGAGAAAATATTTATCTTCTTGATTATTATGCAATAAACAAGCAAACCTTAGAATTGCCGGTTGAAGACACTATCTAAACTTATGTTAGCAACCTCTCAATACCGTTTAAGCTAGTTGCAAACTCATTTCACTGCTTTCAATTCATGGAAAGTGCAATCCTAGGCATATTTATTCACTCACAGAATCACTGAGTTGGAAAGGCCTTTTAGACGGAGTCCAACCTCCTGCCTAACACAAGAATACAAAATAAAACATGGCCAACATATTGTCATATGATCTCTGTTAGAACGCATTTAATGGAGCACAGTCTGCCACAACTGTGAGTAATTGGTTTCACTGTCAAACTGCATTGTTGGGATTCCCCCCCCCCCCAATGTACAATTGGAATCTGCCTTCCTATAATATAAAATCATTATTTAACGTTCTGCGCTTTGGAACATGCCTACTTCTTCACAATTGACAACAGGTGTCAAATACTTATTTAATAAGCGCTATTACATTCCTTCATGGAGGAAAACTATCTAATGGTCGCTAGGAGTCAAAAAGGACTCTATGTCACGTATAGCACTTAGCAATAGCACTTACTTATATACCGCTTCACGGTGTTTTACAGCCCTCTAAGCGGTTTACAGAGTCAGCACATTGCCCCCAACAATCTGGGTCCTTATTTTACTGACCTCGGAAGGATGGAAGACTGAGTCAATCTTGAGCTGGTGAGGATCGAAGTGTTGGCAGTCAACAGAATTAGTCTGCAGTACTGCATTCTGAGCACTGCGCCACCATGACTCTTATAATCAATAAATGAATTATATTTCCATTCAGTATTCTCAAGGCTAAACATTCCTTTGATCTTTCTTCATAGCAGAGGTGGGTTCCTCCCGGTTCGCCCGAACCGGTAGCGACCCGCTGGTGACATCACGATGACATCACTGATCCGGTTCGGTCGGTGCCAGTCCGTGGGCGCCACCATCTTTTTTTGAATTTTTTAAAATTTTTTTCTTCTTCTGCGCATGTGCAGAAGCCGAGTTTCCAGCACTGTGCATGCATTGCCATCTTGTTTTTGGCTGTTTTTGTTTTTTTTTAAATTTTTTTGCACTGCGCATGTGCACGTGCGTGCCCACGAGGCGCCGCCACGCGGCGTGGGAGGAAGCGAACCGGCAGCGAGGTAAGTTAGAACCCACCCCTGCTTCATAGGCTTTATTTTGGAGTCTCTTGATCACTCTTGTCACTCTTTCTGAACCTTTTCAATTTTGTGTGAACCTTTTTTAATCTTTGAGGTTCCTATAATAATTCCCAATCTGATCACACACATTTTTGAACTCAGTCTTCCTTTTCCCGGCGTCTCTTCCCCACACACACCAAACTTAGTCCCACTGTGCTCCGTTTTTACAGACTTATGCTGCTGATTGATGAACAGTCGCCCAAGCTCCTTCATGTCTTTGGTTGGACTGGGAAAAAAATTGGTTGGACTGGGGAAAAAAAATAATAATCTAAATTCCTTCCTATAATCAGTGCATTTGATTTTTCTTCCCTGAGTGAATGCTTTGCAACAGTCCCTGATAAATTGCAGTCCATTTTTCTAACCTATCGAGAAAGCTTTTCATTTTTGTGTGTGTAAGTTCCATGGTAGTAGCTATCCAACCCAATTGTGCGTCATTTGCAAATTTGATAAACATTTGCTCCACCTCTTCTTCCAAGTCATTAATAACAACAATATTGATGACGATCCCAGATCTAAGCTTCAGTGATGGTCAGTGGCTTTTTTAGGAAAGCATGCGTTAAGACAGCAGCTCGCTTAATCATCCAGTTCCCTTTTATCTCTGTAAGCACACAGGCTTCAGGCTCTTGCTAAATCTTTCTCCCTTTCTCAGTACAGCAAGATCATATGTAACTCACTGTCAGAGTTTCATGGCCATCCTAACATAAGAGGTTCTCTTTATTTTTAGGGAAGAGTGGATGATATGTAAATTGGGGATAGGAAAAGGGGAATTACTGATGTTTAGCAGAGAATGACTAGCTTTCTGAACATGTATGTGACACTTCACCAGAAATGAAATGGCAAATCCTACACCCCAACCTAAAAACCATACAAATAAGACCCCAATAGAGTGGCAGGAGACAGCTACTGGCAATAAAAGGGCTGGAGATTGCAGTTGCATGGACTTAGATTTAATTACAGGTAGTCCTCGACTTACGACCACAATTGAGCCCAACATTTCTGTTCTTAAGTAAAACATTTGTTAAGTGAGTTTTGCCCCATTTTGCAACCTTTCTTGCCACAGTTATTAAGTGAATCCCTGCAGTTGATAAGTTAGTAACCTGGTTGTTAAGCGAATCTGGCTTTCCCATTGACTTTCCTTGTCAGGAGGTCGCGACAGGTGACACAGCAACGGTCATACGTATGAACCAATTGCCAAGCATCTGAATTTTGATCACATGATCATGGGGATGCTTGCAAAGGTTGTAACTATGAAAAATAGTCACTTTTTTCAGTACTGTTGTAATTTTGGTCACTAAATGCACTGTTGTAACTCGAGGACTACCTGTACTGCCGTCATATGTAGCTTTCACACAGGATAATACACGTAGGTCTCGTTTAGTGACTGTTCGAGTTATGGCAGTGATGAAAAAGTAACTTTAAGCTAGTAATACAGTTGTTAACTGAATCGGGCTTCCCCATTGACTTTGCTTGTCAGAAGGTCGCAAAAGGTGATCACATGACCCTGAGACACTGCAACGGTCATAAATATGAGTCACTTGCCAAGCATTTGACTTTTGATCATGTGGATGCCGCAATGGTCATAAGTGTGAAAAATGGTCATAAGTGTATATTGGAGGTGATGACGCTTTGAGAGCTGTATGCAACCAAATTTCATTTTAATGTATGCTGATTAGCGTACATTCAAAGTGACAATAAAGTTATTCTAAGTCACTTTTTTTCAGTGCCGTTGTAACTTCGAATGGTCACTAAACGAACTGTTGTAAGTCGAGGACTTACCTGTGCAGTGTGGATCCAGCAATGAGAGAAATGGGCTAATGGCTTCTTAGAAAGTTTTAAAGCAGAATAGCCAAGATGATGAATTAAGACAGGAGTTGTGCAGGTATGCACTAGGGGGGCTACATACATAGAATGTTGCATTTGTGTTTATTGGGGAGCAGTCCTGGTGTGTGTGTGTGTCCAAAAGCACAGTGTGCGACAGGTCTCAAACAAAGGAAAGAACAGAGATTTCCTGCCTGGAATTGTTATGGCCCAGCCCAGCCTCACCAGAGAAGACGTGAGAACACTTCTGAGGAGCGTTGGGGCTTTCTGGGTAAGATATTCTGCATCACTCTTCTCATTGGTCTTGGTGCCTCCCCCACCCGCTGAGTCTGAATCCTCAATGAAAAACACAGGGTCTCTTGCTTAACGAAGGGAGGGAGGGAGGGAGGGAGGGAAGGAGGAAGGAAGGGAAAAGCCCATCGAGCTCTGAGGTCATTGGTGGCTGGGAACCAGCAACGCTGAGTAACTCTCTCTATAAATTCTTCATCTCCAGACAACTGCATCTCTGCCAAGTGTTTCCTAGAACTTATCATTCCAGTGAGGAGCAGACTGCCGCCTTGAACGCCACACAGATGTAAGAAGCACCTTACAAAGAGGAAAAAACGAGCGCAATTCACCCACAAAATGGTTGCCCTACAGCTATTTTAAACACGGGTTTAAGGCAGATCTGAGCCTACTTTCAACTACTTCAAAATACCTATTGGGAGAAGGAAAAAAACAAATGCAGTCTGCAATGCAAATAAGGTCTGTTCTGTGCATACAAGCCAAGTTCAATGAACTCATTATGTGTTTATTTACTAGAAATAAGGCTCCCACCCTCTCCCTCCCCCAATAATCTAAGAAGGTCACAAACTAGAACAGTGGCAATGTATCTCAACAGTCACTTGTACCCTTGTCAGCTCACATATGATCTATTGCCATGATGGCGAACCCACAGGTGGCACGTGGAGCCATATCTGAGGGCACGCGAGGCGTTGCCCTATGTCAGCTCCAGCGCCAGCTGATTTTCGGCCTTCCGGAGGGTGGGTGGAGGCCATTTTCGCCCTCCCCAGGCTTCAGGAAAGCCTCCGGAGCCTGTGGATGGCGAAAAACGGACCCAACGGCCCTACTGGAAGTTCAGAAACGAACTTCTAGTAGGCCCGTTGGGTCCGTTTTTCGCCCTCCTCCTGAAGCCTGGGGAAGGCGAAAAACAGGCCCAACGGGCCTACCGGAAGTTCGTTTCTGAACTTCCAGTAGGCTTGTTGGGCCCGTTTTTGCCATCCACCGGCTCCAGAGGCTTTCCTGAAGCCTGGGGAGGGCAACAAACAGCCCAACGGGCCCCGTGGGGGGGGAGGGCATTGCATTATGGGTGTGGGCACGCACGTGCGCGCTATCGCGCACACACGCGCCCTTTTGGCACCCGAGCAAAAAAAGGTTCGCCATCACTGATCTATTGCAATGCAATTTACACGGGACTGTCGTTGAGGACCACTTAGAAGTTACAGCTGGTCCAGGATTCAGCAGCATGAGTCATTAAGGGCATCCTCAGTAGGCCAGGTAACAACTGTGCTATGTGAGTTGCAGAGGTTAGTAGTGAACTTCCTGGCTCAATTCAAAGTTCTGCTCATCACCTACAAACCTTGCATGGCATAGAACTTGGTTATTTGAGGGACTTTCTCTAATTGTTTCTGCTTCTCCTATAGTACAATCCAACGGGTTTGGCATGTTTCAGGTCTCAAGCAACCTTAAGGGACACAGCAGGCTCACTTTCTCTGTGGCAGTGCCCATTCTTTGAAGCAGCATCTCCCCAAGGCCCAGACAGTGCCAACCCTGCTGTCCTTCCAGAAGATCTGGTTGTTTCCTCAGGCTCTGAGCTAGGATGGGGTATGCATTTGTTATGGAGATTGTACCAAGGTATGTTAGCCGATTCATTATTATTTTTTTTGCCCTTGTACGACTGTCTTTGTGTGCGTGGTTTTAAAATACTGTTTTCTTGTGTGCCTGCCCAGTCATTGGGGAATGCACACTCAGGAAAACAAACCAATGCATTTCTATCCTGTCTCCCTTCAAAGCAGTGTAAATGATTCCCCATAGTTTTGTAAGGTGGATTAGACTAGCCCTGCTGAGTTTGACGGTCAGGTAAGGCAGGGTTTGCATCAGGGATCCCAGTCCAAATCTGATCCTCAAATCCAGCTTTCCCTGAACGGTTGCCATCCAGCTGAGAGGGACTACATCTCCCATTGTTATCAAACACTATGCTTGTTGGCGTTTTATCAGTGTATCACTTCTAAAACATGCATAATTGAAAATGAGGAGGCCTCTGCTGAACCAAACAGCAGGAGGGAGCTTTCATTAGTTCTCAGCAAAAATTTCACCGGGGAAACAGCCATGCATAAGAGACAACTGGCACTCTTATACAAGAGGGATGCTGGACTTACGAGACTGGATCCCTGGACTAAACAAGTATCAGATTCCTTCCTTGTGCTCAAAATAGAAAACGGGTCACAGAGGCAGATTAGGTTAGTCTGATGTCACCAAACGGCCCCCATGCTCCTCAATGGAGCTGGGCAACTTGTGGAAATGTAGGAGTGACCTGGTAAAAATTGTTTGTTTTTTCCTGCTGTTTTCTGGTGAAAACTAAAGAAATAAGTTGTATGGATAATGTTGGCCAGATGAAATGCAATTCCCTGCTCCAGAACTTTCTTGTTTCTGTGATATTAGGACATTGCCACCTTTTTCTTCTGTTAATAGTAACAGAAAGCAACTCTTCCTAGGATACGGTTGCCTGTTATGGTTTTAGAGGTACAGGTAGAAGCACCTGCCGCTTACAATACAGGATTCAGATGTCCTGACTGACACAAACTCAAACAATGATGCACAGGTTGAATGTCTTCACCCTGAAGAGCAATGGTTTCGACACAGGAAGAGCTCGATGTTGATACCAAGGCCTTACACTTGGAATGAAACAGAAACGAGTCTTCTGTTTAATGAACCCCATTCATACCATTCTTTATCTATAAGACAGATTCACCCTGAAGTATTTGAAATATCACAGTCCTTGTGTTCTCCATTGGGATTATTTCAAGAGATGGACACAACCATGCAGGGCATCCAATCCACCATCTGAACTCTGACTATTGTGTTTCAGCCTGCGTTCATTTCTAGCTCATCTGCATAGCTGGAGAGTTAGCAGACGACGTATCACACTTCCAGTTCTCTCAGAAGGAAAGGCATGCATTTTATAAGAAGCTACCTTATGACAGATCGGATTACTGATTGATTTAGCCCGGGATCATCTGTTCTGATTGACAGGAGCCTTCAGCATCTCTGGGAGAAGTCTTTCCCATTAGTTCTTGTCTAACCTTTTTTCAATTAAAAGTGGGCGGGACAGAACCTTTTCAAAATTAGGATTCCTCCCCTCAAATATCTGAGGGACATCTCATGAATTTTACGTTGCCCACTATAAACACTATCTTGCTGTATCAGTGAAACAGAATTGCACTCAAAGGCAAAATCCAATCATCATTTTAAAATCTGGATGATGAAACTCTGCTTTTAATTTTTTTATAAGCAAAAGTCTTGGAGTTTTGAATACAAGAAATGTTGGAAAACCAATTCTTCATAAAAAGAAAAATCTTAGGGCTTTGTTGGGTTTATTCATTGGTGGTGTTCAGGCATTTGGGAAAAAAAAAACTTTTTTTAGGCAGCCATGAATTACTGCTGTTGTTTCATTAGTTGTTTCATGCGGTTCCAATACTCTGGTTCTATTTTGCATATTTTAACTAGTTTTGTAAACCACTGGAGAAAACAACATATACACATAAAGAGGGAAGAATGTGGACTAACATGAGGTATCACGTACCATGGTAGTTACTTAAATTAAAAAAGCTCCTTTATCTTGATAGTTTTGCTCCAGACATCTGGAGGCTGCCACTGATTACATGGTAACCTGGGACATGCTCTCTGACAGAACTTTAGGATTGGAAGAGACTTTAGAGCATGGGTGTCAAACTTGCTGCGTCACGTTGCCGTCACGTGACGTTTTGCGATGTTTTTCCCATTCACGGAGCTGGGGTGGGCATGGCCTGCACATGATGCATCCCAGGGGTGGGTTCTAATTTACCTCGCTGCCGGTTCGCTTCCTCCTGCACCGCGCAGTGCCGAAAAATACCCCCCCCAAACAGAAAACAAGATGGCGTCGCATGTGCAGTGCCGGAAACTCGGCTTCTGCGCATGCACAGAAGAAAAAAAAATTCCAAAAAAAATCCAAAAACAAATTCCCCCCCCCAAAAGAAAATTAAAAAAAAAAAAAGATGGCAGCGCCCACGGACCGGCACCAACCGAACCGGATCCGTGACGTCACCGTGACATCACCAGTGGGTCGCTACCAGTTCGGGTGAACCGGTCCAAACCGGGAGGAACCCACCTCTGATGCATCCGGCCCCCGGGCCGCCAGTTTGACACCCCTGCTTTAGAGAGTATCTAGATCAGCCTTCCCCAGTCTAGGTGACTTTTCCATGTGCAAACTTCAACTCTGAGAATCCTCAGCAGTGGCCATAAAAACCTGGGAATTATGGGAGCTGAAATCCACTCATTTGGAAGCAGCCAAAGTTGGAGATTGGTGATTTAGTCTAATCCAGTTTAGGACAGGATCCACAACTACAGTAACCCTCATAGTTGATTAGCTTCAAATATATACCTTTAGCAATGGACAATCTGTTTAACGATCAGAAATCTCTCTCCAGTAGGATATTTCTCCTGGTATCTCTTTTTTTTCTATACATTTTCAGGGGCACAGTTGTTATAATTTGCTGGTTACTTATGCTGAGCCTACCTTTCACCATTCACAATTGTTTTGGGACAAATCCTCTAATCTTTGTCCTGTTTCTGGGCTAGAGCATAATAAAATGTGCTTTTAAAGTTTGCTTTTAAATGTGCTTCCCCAGCAGAGGAAGAATGGGCAAATTTACCCATAATTTCCTTACCAAGTTATGGTGGTAAGTTGGGATGTAGATTAAACTTCTATTTAAAATAATTCTACATTTGCAAGACTATTGACTTCTGGATATGTTTATTTTTAGCTCCTGCATTGTTGTTTTTACTTTTAAGCTTGTCTTTTAAAGTAAGAGCATATTGGCAAGTATATATATATATATATTTTCATAAAACTGGACCAATTCCCTGAGAAATTCCCCAAAAGCCACACAAGGGGGGCAATCCGATCTTTCTTTTTAAAGCGACTTCTCCTAAATCACTTTCTGGTCAGTTTTACTGGATGATCTCAGTTTTTTATATGATGAGGAAAAAAAAAACTCCTTTTCCCACTGTAGTCCCATCATTCATAATTTTACAATACTCCCTCAAAGCTTCTCTTCAACTGTGTTTTCTTGAATGAAAACGCTCCAAATTTAGAGCTTCCCTTGCAGATGCGCTCTAATGGCTTGATTATTTTGGTTCTACTTTTCTTCATCTTAATTATGTGCCATCAAGTTTGCATTGACTCTTAGCGACCACATTTCTTGCTTCAATGCACACACACACACAAATCCTTTTGTGATGCAATGACGGAAACTACCGGTATTTAAATTTGTATAAAGTGTTGCCACACAGACAGTTCAGTTTTCAAATCTTTCTCTAATAATTCTCAATATGGAATTTGCCATTTTTTGCAGTCGTGATTCTCAGACTCCTTCAAGTGATGCCTCAGATTTTGCCTATTAATTTCAGTGATTTTTTTTTAAAGTACTGCAATCGTATGTAGCTTTTACACAGGATAATACAGGTAGGTCTCGTTTAGTGACTGTTTGCACTAACCTGATGACCAATCCTTGCCTTTATGACCTTTGCAGGTCTCTGAAGAAAGGAAAGCTTAAGTAAGATCAAAAGCACAGTCACAGTTTCACTTAGCAACCCCTTTTGGCTTAACAACTGAGTTGCTGGTCCCAATTGTGGCTGCTAAAGAAGGATTCCCTGTATACAATAGAGAAAGAGCACACGATCTCACTCCATCCTTGGAAAAGGCTCTGATATTTTAAAAAGCCTCTATGTGGAATGACACACTTCCTCTAATCCTCTGCTGTCCGCAAAAACAGCTTGCCTCATATTTATAAAAGCAGCTGTTAGTCCTAACAAGTTGGTTCTCCCACCCCCCCACCCCCATTTCCCTTGTCTTCTCTTTTCCTTCATCCCCTGCCCCCAAACCTAGCAGATTGGCTATGCTGCTTAGCTGCAATCCTGTGGAGGCTATAGCATCAGAAATGCTATAGATGAGGCTAGTCACTCTCTTGCATGTCTCCGAAATCCCCCTCTTCTGAAGCTGGGAGGCTGAGTTCCCCAGGCAAGTATGCTGCAGCCCCAGCTCCATTTCCACCAGCCATTGGAGCCGTAATCAATGTTTAATTAGATGCGATTTAATTACCCGCTTGCTCAGCGGTCACTCGGACCGAGAAGGCAGCTCAAGTTCCCATCATCAGGAGGACAGGCACAACGTCAAAGACAGGATGTAAAATCTAACCTCCCCCTCCCTTCCCTTTAGCACAAAGGTTTCACCCTCAACCCTGTAATTGATGCAAAATACAGCTAAGGTCTTATTGAACTCTGTAATTGAAGCAGAATGTGGGTAGTGCCCAGAGCCCTGTATTTCTTTCCTAGCCAACATTATCAATGTTTGTTTTAGTTTCCCCAGAACGGGCTCTACGGCAGAAGGAGAAAAGGCTCATCCGCCCTTCTGGCAAGAGATGAGAACCGGCACCTAGGACTGGTCTGAAAACTCTTCTCTTCCTATTCTCTGGCCTGGGAATACCTCTTCATTTTCCTAAAATCCAAAACAAACCAGTCTGGAACTTGGAAGTTATGGAGTACATTCTGGTGCAACAGATTCACAGAGAAGTCTTGAAAATCGGTTCAACATTTTTGGAGAATACAGGAACAGGGTGAAATCCAGCAGGTTCTGATAGGTTCTGGAGAACCGGTAGCGAAATTTTTGAGCAGTTCAGAGAACCGGTAGCGGAAATTTTGAGTAGTTTGGAGAACCGGCAAATACCACCTCTGGCTGGCCCCAGAGTGAGGTGGGAATGGGGATTTTGCAGTATCCTTCCCCTGCCACGCCCACCGAGCCACACCATGCCCACAGAACCGGTAGTAAAATTTTTTGGATTTCACCACTGTACAGGAACCCTCCCCCTCTCTCAAACACACACACGCACCCCACACAATGTTCTTCAGGAAACCCTTAGATTTTAGGGAGCGCTTGTAATGAAAGAAGAAGTTTAGAACCTGTGCGGTCAGAATCACTCTCCCCGGTGCTGGAGGATGGACTGCCTGCAGATCCTGGCTTGTCTCCCTCCCGAGGTCCCGATTCCTTCTGCCGCGTTCTGGCTGCTTCGATTCCCTTTACTCGCCGGGCGTGGCGGTTCCCCTTGTAGTGTGCTTCAGCCTGGCTCTATACAAGGAAAAAAAGGAGAAAGCAATAGGAGATCCAAAAACCCATAACATTACGAGTGCTGGTCGACGAGAATGGCACACATTTATAACCTTTCTGAAACTTGTTTACAATCCTGTACCAGGCTAGGCCAGGATATTTTTTAAATTTTATTTATTTATATCCCAGTTTTATTATTTTTACAAATAACTCAAGGCGGTGAACATAGCTAGTACTTTTTCCTCCTCCTATTTTATTTATTTATTTATTTATTTTATAAAATTTATATGCCGCCAACTCCCGACGGACTCTGGGCGGCTTACATCATAAAAAATAAAACATATAACAACAATTTAAAAAAGAAAGGGGGAAAAAAAAAAACCCAAATATGATTAAAATAAAAGATT
>QLTV01002579.1:819975-831041 GCA_003457575.1 Thermophis baileyi
TATTCTATTCTATTCTATTCTATTCTATTCTATTCTATTCTATTCTATTCTATTCTACTCTACTCTACTCTACTCTACTCTACTCTACTCTACTCTACTCTACTCTACTCTGAGTGGTCAATGCCTGGAATGATCTACCTGACTCCGTTGTTACTTCCTCAAACCCCCATAGCTTCAACCTTAAACTGTGTACCGTGGACCTCACCCCATTCCTAAGAGGTCTGTAAGGGGGCGTGCATAAGCGCACCAGCGTGCCTACCGTCCCTGTCCTACTGTCCCCATTTATTTGTACTCATTTCATGTGCTCATGTCCATGTTTATACTTATACCTGTTATCTCGTATATGTTTGACAAACTAAATAAAATAAAAAATAAATAAAATGGCCAGATCTTCATGTGAGGACCTATCCCTCCAATCCATCTTCGCAATAAACTGTCTACAACTGGGTGCTATTAAAGTTATGCAGAGTTTAAAGTTGGCTAAATTAAATTCACCTAAACTAAACTACAGGCATACGAATTGAGAAAAGAAAGGAAAATGTCTATCACGGTTGACGATGCTAACTGAATTACCATTAAAGTGAAGAACTTTTTCTAGCAAACGATTTTGGATTGTGGATGCAATGCCTGGTTTTACCACAAATCAGAAGTGTAAGAGCCAGCGTGAGAATATTTGCACCATTCTACAAAATCTGTTGCTATTGAAAGGGAGGGAAGAAGGTGGTAGCTGAGCAAAAACTTGTTTTGTGACCAGAGTAGAAACAGCTGGGAAGTAACAAAAGCATGCCTTGTTATCTAAATGTAAATGCTCTTCTTCATTTTCTGACTTGCTTAGTTTGATGCTTTACCTTGCTTCCAAATAAGAACAAACAGCCATGATTTGAAGAAGGCATAATTGCTTACTCAAAGGGGACTTCATGGAAAAACAGGGATGAGGTGAGTCAAAAAAGCATTCCTAATGGTCAAGTTGTCACTAGGAGAACTGAACCTTAACTAACTTTCCAGAATCTTGAATAATTTCCCCCTCCTTTCTCTACTCAACTATCCTCAAGATCATGCAAAATTTTAGGCCACAGAACCAAGTACTCTTCTAGCCTCAGCATGTTCCTAAAGTAAATGTCTCCATCTTGCCCTACTCCGGCTATACCAGACAGGAGGAGATTAAATAGAGGCTGTTTCAAGTATGTACCAGGCCCAAATTATCCTACTTTGGACACATTATGTGAAGATCTCTGGAGAAGGCTGTAATATTGAGAAAGGTGGAAAGAAAGAGAAGAACAGGACAATCAGCAGCAAGTTGGATGGACTCATTTTCAGTGGTGAAATGGATGCACCATTAGAAGACCAGGAGGACCAGTTAGGGATAGATTGTCACAGAGAAAATCTATCTATATGGTCGCTAAGAGTTGAAAATGACTTGATTGTAGGAGATGACCAGGCTGAGCCCGAGGGAAGGGTCAAATGTGTCATGAGTCATAAGTCCCTTCGTGCCCACAAGAGATCTAAGTCCAGCCTGCCTTGAATGCCTTTGACTCTTATCTACCGCCAATTTGCTTTGGCTGTTAGTAGTTCAGATTCTTGTAGAGAGCTTAGCTTAGCTTACAATAAATCTTTATACCCATTACTGCCTGAGTCTTCTGATTTCCCTGGTGCTTGATATTGATGGTGCATAATTTTTTTAAAAAAAGATATGTATGTAATATATTTATACAACTTGCTTTCCCCATCAAATCACTTTGTAGGGTCTGGTTTCTAA
This sequence comes from Thermophis baileyi, assembly GCA_003457575.1. Lineage (NCBI taxonomy): Eukaryota > Metazoa > Chordata > Lepidosauria > Squamata > Dipsadidae > Thermophis > Thermophis baileyi. The sequence goes on from QLTV01002579.1 coordinate 821,732, forward strand.
TATTACATGTGTAATATTCCATACAGTGTCGTAACTTAAATACCCTAGGTATCTACATATTGCCCTGAGTTTGCCACAAGAACAAACATGAAAGAGGTTTTTAAAATTGCAAGGAGAAACAGAATTGCTTACCTTCTCCCCACACATTATTAATTCAAGATCATCAAATGAAACTGGTACAAAAACTGGTTTCTGTAAATTTTAGATCAAATTATATTTAGAAATGAATCAAACTTTCCATTCACTGATCAGTGGGATTATGCATAAAGGGCCCATACGGTGTTTTATAATTATTTTTGATTCTGGAGTGATACTGAGATACGGAATGAAACAGGAAAAAATGGCATTTTTTTTTTCAACAATGGGTGACTGTGTTTGCTTGTCCGTTCACAGTGAAACAAATGAATAGGGAACAATGGATAATCCATTGTATCGAATGTTCAAAGTTGTTTTAATTAAAAAAATACCTTAGAAAGATTATGGGGATACGCACGTTCAGTTAAATTTAAACCAGTTAAACAATATATTACCAGCTGAAGTGGCTTTTTTTCTCTTATTGTCTCCAGTCTCACGGGCAAACGTGCGTTTTAAAAAGAGTTAGATTTCATTCCCAAGACGTTCTCGGCCACTGAATTAACGTGATTGCTCTGAATGCAGCTTCCAGTGTCAGTCAGCATACCACTCATTACTAGAGATTGAGAACAGATGACCATCATCCTTGTCCAATTCAGATAATTTTGCCTTGCCCATCTGATTGGCAAACCCTGATGACAAAGGTCTGGACTGAATGAATCTTCAATTTGTCCAAAACAACTTGCGTTGCAGTCTTACATATTCAGTGATTTCTTTTCCAAGAGACAAAGAGTCTGGCATAGACTATTCCCATTCTTTGGGGGAAAGAACCACAAAACAGCTGGAATGGGAAAGAACAAAAAAGGGTAAGGGAGGCCACAGCTATTTTAAGAAAACTCCTTTCCAAAAATAAAAATTTAAAAAGTGTTTAAAAATTACTTTTGCAAAGAAGTCACCACAACAGTACAAAACCCAAGAAGGGCAAGAAGTGATGGGAGATGAGAGGGAAACTAAAGCCAGCTGAGTGAGGGAAGAAGGCTCCAGGGAGGAGAGAGTTACTGCAGTCAGCAGTGATCTGGGAAAGGTGACTTTGGAGGCTGTTATTGATCCTTCTGCAGGACTGACCTTGTGAAATCACCTCCCTGGGAAAAGAGAGGGAAGGGAGCTATTATGAGGATTAAAGGGGTGGGGGTGGGCGATTAATGCAACCTGCTTGGCATAAGATTCAGTCCACCAGTCCTGCTAGATGCTTTGCACAAAAAGAGAAGGGGCAGGACTCTCTGCTCAGAAAGTATTAGAAATATACAAGGAAAAGATGAGCCAGCTCAAGGCATTTTGGGAACCCAAATGAGAGACCCCCCCTTTCTATAAATAGCGAAATATGCACTTTTCTGTATCTTGGCCTGTGAGCTTCAAGTGATGTGCACTAGAGAAACCTCCTGAAAAAGATTATATCCCATCGATCTGCGATCCATGTGAAGTAGAAACTCTAATTTTGCTTGGAATCTGGGTATTTCCCCCGTTTTCCTTCCTGTGTTGCTTTTACCCAACAGCATTTTAAGGTGGGATCCTTCTTGTGTAATACCTGGTCTCTATGGTACTGCCTGAGGCCTTGTCTTCCTTTTAAGACTTCCCTTAGGAAGACAAGGGTGTTGCTGCCAGACAAGGCATTTTTGTGCACGCGCTATTGACTGCCTCGTTCACAGATGATATCATCCTCCACTTATAACCCTCCAATGCTGTCCCACTGCTCTCACTTTTGCTTTCAACCAACGTCTGAATGGATACAAGTTGTGCATTCCTGATTACTTAGAGTCTTCTATACACTTAAGTGTGAATGAATCCCAACAAATTCAATAAGACTTGAGTGTACCAGTAAAATTAAGGCAGAAGTCGGGGTCCTGTGACTCTTCCAAAAAAGTGCTATTCTATGACTTCCATTGATGCTCTACTGTAACATCAAACCAGATAGCCATGATGAGGAATATCAGGAGCTGTCCTGCAACAGCATTTGGGGTTACAGGTTCTCCTATCTTAACAGCATTTCTCCTCTGCCTTCCCACACTAAGTTAGCTTTTTGAGTGAAGACAGAAAGAACCTTTTGCAGATGAGGTTGTTGTAATGAATTTTTTTTCATTGGAGAATTTTTTTCTCTTTTAAGGTGAGTTTGAGGTGATTAACAGCCAAAGTTTGCTTTTAATCAGCCCTTGGAGATGTGGAAATAGAGAGGATTCCCACACAATTCTTCAGGTTTTCAGCATGGTTTCAAGTTGTGGATATGAAATTGATTTGGTTGATACTGCAAGTTAGGGAACTTTATTATAACAATAATGTGTGTGTCTGCCTGCCTGCCTGCCTGCCTGCCTACCCACCTACCTACCTAGCATTCATCCAACCAACCAACAACCAACCAACCAACCAATACTGATGACATGAGCTCTAACAGCAGTACAAGTCAATACTTTCATAATTCCTTCAAGTATCATTTTAGGTGCTTATCTTTGAGAATATTCCCAAAATAATATGGGACAGGAATCCAGAATCAGCTCTCCCAATTTTTTTTTAAAATGTGAAAATAGTCACAAGGAGTTCAGATGTTGACTGCCTAATGATTTTTTAAAGACATTTTTTCTGGTGCTTTTTTTAAAAAAAACTTTAATTGTTCCTGTGTTCCCTTTTGTCTATTCTACCCAACGCCCCCCCCCCCCGTGCAAAGCAGAAAAGAATTTGGATACTTGAATTCCCCACCCACCCAAGAATAGCAATTTCAAGAAAAAGAATTTAGTCCGGAGAGACAATATGGAAGAAAAAGGCTGAACACATACAAACAGTGGAGCCGTTCTGAGCAAAATTAGGCTTTTTTGGGTGGCTATTCTGAATGATTTTTAGACACTTGGGATATCAGATATCCAGTTACTTTCTGTCTTGAGCCAGATAGATCGCAATCTATAAGTCACAAGGCATCAAGCCAAGCTACTGGTTATACAAGGTCACCAAAGTTTAGGGCATCAGCATTACAGTTCCCTATCTCAGCCACTTCTTCTCCTGCAGCAGAGGAGAGAAAGAACCCAAGAGCCCTAGATGTGTGTGTGTGTGGGCGCGCGCGCGCACTGGCTTCTTTCCCCACAGGAGACCCTGGCAACTTCCCAGGCCCTGTCACTCTACCTGTTAACATTTCCATTGACTTTGCCCAACGTAATAGATATCACTGCCACTCAAGGCCAAGGAGAATGTCATCAGCAAGAACTCATTTTAGACGTGCTCCTCCTCTAATTAAATGTAAGCTGTTGCTATTTCTCTAGAATAGCCAGAAGATACAAAAGGTTCAGACCGAAAGAGAAAATGATGTGTCTTGCATGCATATCTACAAATATATAATATGCAGTAATGAGTTAAAAACTCATTTCTAGCTTTATGGATGAGCATCAAGCCTTTTGTATTAACAATATGTTGCTAGAGAACAGTTGAAAAAATTCCTCTAGTATGTCAACAGTTAAGAAAGGAGGGAAACCCCCCCCCTTTATTATTATTATTATTTTTTTTGCAGCAGACTAATCGTAAAGCAAAGGAGCCAAACTCAGTTGATCAAGTTTTAGCTCCATTTAATCCAACGGATATGATTAAGCCCTGCTGGAATCTATATGATTGGAAAGTGCTTTGTTCATGTTTTATTTAATTAGGAATTTAAAACTTAGCCAATTTACAGTAATCTACACAACGCACAAAACCACCCACTCAAATTAATTGCCAAATATGTCAAATATTAATTAAAATAGTAATAGAGACATCTATCAATTGCAATAACAACAATTGTTCCAAAACTGCCAAACGTCAGTTTCCCCATCTCTGTTATTACTTTTCTTGATGTTGCTATAAGAACTTAAATGAATATTAATGACCAAGGAATTTCAATAATTCCCTTTGGCTTTTATCCTAGAACCCCAGAGAAGCACAATCAGTTACAAAATATTTTTTACTATAAACCGTCTGCTCACACCAATGGCAAGGCCTTGCCCAAGAGTGTCATGACAAAGGATAGTGGTTACCTGCTTTTTTGTGTGTGCTTACATTAAGTATTTTGTTCTTACATTAAGTATATGCCCAAGAAAATGGAATCCATCCCATTTACTGCTGGAACATTTTATATGCATTTTCAGCTGGAAACTGCCTTCTCTTTCAGATTCTTCAAGAGAGCTATCTACCCCCCCTCCCCCAACCTCTTCCTTTCTCAAATCTAAACCTATCAATTGGTCTCCATCTTTCCTCTCTCCAATCTCCCAAGCATCCTTGTTTCTTCCATGAACTCATTTCAAATTGTGTTCTCGTTAAAATATATCACCCAACTAACTACTTACGGGATTTGGCCAAGTGTACACTACTGCCTTGCTTTCCATGATTCGGAAGCTAAACTTCTATTGATACAGTGTAGTGTTCCATTTGTGTAATCTAACATTATTATTGATCTAAAAAAAATAAATAAGAAGAAAACCCCAAAATGTTGCTAAACAGGTAGAATTCTGAAAATCTCCACCCCTGTCACTGCACTGGTTTCAGAGTAAATCTGAAATTATCTGACTGAACTCAGGCACCATTTCACCTCTCAAACACATGATGATCCAGTCACGAGTTAGACTGAAGGAAAGACCATGAGTGCCTCCCTTTCTCTTGGTGTAGAATAATGCTGCTGCTCCATTCAGAACTACTTCCTTTCCCTTGGGATCTACTATTACAAAGAACTGACAGAAATGTATGACATCATATGGTGGGGGTTGTCATAACAGTTCCTCTTAGATCCCTTAGTTGCTGCACAGACTAAGCAAGAGAGTGGCAAATTCCATAGGCTGCCTAGTCTTCATGCTTTTCAGCTTAATGCAAGTACAAAGGAACAATGCAACTGACTGTAGACAGAGAAACATCTTCCCAAGTGACTAGAAGCCTTGCTTTTCCTGATAAACAACTGCATTAAAAAGTAGGATCAATGCAAACACTCAACCACTTATCACAGGGGTCCCCAAACTTGGCAACTTTAAGACTTGTGGACTTTAACTCCCAGAATTCTCCAGCCATTCTCCATGCTGGCTGGAGAATTCTGGGAGTTGAAGTCCACAAGTCTTAAAGTTGCCAAGTTTGAAGACCTCTGACTTATCAGGAGAGAAGGTGACCATGAAATCATGCTCCATGCTTTCAAGATGAAATAATGCCATCTAAACCCACACAGTTCAATATCTCTGAACTTCTACTCCATTATGTCATCCTTCCACATAGGATCTACATAAAAGAGCATTATTTTGGCTCAGTATCCTTCTGCAAGATTCGGCCTCTGTTTTATATGAAGATACCTAACTATGAACCTTACAGACTCCTCAGAAAGAATCTACATATTCACAATAGATGACAGAATACCATTAATACATACCGGTAGTATTTTATGTATCAATATTATTATTTATTAAATTTGTATGCCGCCCAACTCCCAATAAAATATTTATTGAGCTGCAATCTTTCAAGAGGAGAAATACAAAACAAGACTGAAGATCATATCACAAAATGCAAAGTATGAAGGAAACATGAACAGGAAATTATTTAGATCAGAGCAGGATTGAATAATTCCACTGAACAAAGCAGAACATGTTAATTAATTAATTCAAAAGGCTGTGTGTGTTCTATTCATACAGAATTACAGATAATAAACTCATTTGATATAAATAATAAAATGGGAGAAGCAGAATTCTGTGACTTGCATGTAAAGTATGAAAATTTGTATTATTGTTTTATTTTTGGTGCAACTTTCTATTGGTGTTTGTACTGTATATACTTTTGTTATCCCCCCCCCCCGCTTTTATTATCATTGGCTGGGACAGAAGTATTGAAATGCCAATTTCAGCACAATCTCACCAGCACACAGAGGTACAACAAGAAGTAGAAACCTGCTCCTGAAAACAAGCAAAGTCACTAAATGAAATTCTTAAGGGTTCAGTTCTGTACTCCCTACCACTTTCCATGTTCTTGTTAATGTTGTTGTTGTTTTCTTCATCCCTTCTGTGAAATTGCAACTTCCAGTTGAGGAGTATAGAAGAAAAGAGTTTCTTTAACAGAGACTTCAGAAGGATAGCCGTGTAAAATTTCTATGGTAGTAACACAAAACTTCTATGTTTAACATAACAGCCATCAGTGATTGCCACACAACTGTATTATTTATGGAACTAGTGCATTCACAACTCATATTAAGCTGTGACACATCCCCAAAGTTAGCATGCTTTCACTGTTCTACAACACAGTACAGGTAGTTTTCGACTTTTGGCCACAATTGGAACTGGAATCTTAGTCACTGAGCGAAATGGTCACTAAACGAGATGTCCACATGAAAGCTTCATTCAAAAACCACAATTCTGGCACTCCTGGTTGTAGCCCTTAAGCAATCTTCTAGGTCGTTAAGCAGATGGAGCAAAAGAGCTGCCTGCTGAGTTCAGCTCCCCTCTCTTCTTTAGGATCTGAGCTCTGTTTCTGCAGCCCCACTGGAGGAATTGCCCTCCCCATAGCAGGCGGCTCTTTTGCTTTCAAAGAGTTGCCTGCAGGGTGAGGGGATCGTAGCTTCATGCAGAGCTGAGATTCCCTTGCACCAGGTAGCCATTTTGTTCTCAAATTGCTGCCTGCCAGGAGGGAAGTGGCAACAGCTTGCAACCTTCCCTGACGGCTTCCTCATTGACTTTCTGGGGAAGCCAGCAGAGAAGACTGCAAATGGAGATCACATAATTGCGGAGTATTTGGTAACCAGTCATAAATGTGAGCAGGTTCCCAAGTACCCAAGCTGCTTGGGATTATATGACCATGGGGGTGGTTTGAAGTCCAGCTGCTGGAATTCCATGTTGTCTGAATGCATTTCAATTTGCTACATACAGTCCCTTACAACTTGGAAATTGCCAGAAACCCTTGTTTCCAAGAAAAGAAAAATGAAACAGAGTATAATTAATATACTAGAAACTGGTTTCAAATCTACCTACAATTTTTCCTAGCAATTTCCTTAAAAATTAAATAAGATGGGAGCAAGCAAACCTTACAGGAACTTCCAGGACAATTCCCAACACACTGAGCAGATAACTCCCATTTATGGTGGGAAGTGGTATCAAAAGTTGCTGAGATTCAAGGCTATCAACAGAGATGCATTCCCCATCATTCTCTAAGTACAGTTCATCTATCAGGGTGACCAAAGCTATTATTGCTAAATCCAAATATGAACCTAGGCTGGAAGGAATCTAAATAATTTGAATCCTCTAAGAAATCCTGGAATTGTGGCACAATTATCTTCTCCACCAATTTAATATGGAATATTGGACCCTTCCCCAATAGCTGCTAAAAACAGTTGCTTTTTAAGCAGTGGCTTCACCAACACTTCCTTTAAAATGGCACAAAACTCTGCCACAGAAGCATGTTAATAATCTCAAAGATCAATGGCAGAATGACCCTTACAGGATTTTATAAGCCAAGTTGGGTGGTCTCTAACAACCAAATAGCTACACAAACTATTTCAAGTGTTTCTCCGTCTTCCCCAAAAAAACTGCTTTAGATTTACATTATCAAACTGAATGTAGGATGTAGTACAATTTTGTCCAAAGTGGCACTAAGCTCAGCATGAATTTAAGCAGTAATATCTGAGTAAACCGTTCGAAATAGACTTCATAGATTATGAGAGATTTGCTAGGGCCACCAAGAGCCAAGTAATTTGCCCAATAGCCCTGGAGATTTTCTCTAGCTGGGAGGAAAAGAATCAAAGAGTCTTTTTCCTAATCAGAATAGGCACCTATCCTGGGTCTGGCATCTAACTCTAGACCAGTAGTGGGTTCCACTTACCTTTGCTACCGGTTCGGGAATGGGAGTGCGCAGCGCGCATGGCGCACGCGCATAGTGTTTTTGATGATGTCCGGGTGGGTGGGCGGAGCCTCCCACCACCACCGCTACCGGTTCGCCGAACTGGTGAGAACCGGTAGCAACCCACCACTGCTCTAGACCTCTAACTCAGTCTACCCATATGCTTTCAAGCTCACAATTTTTCAGTTTAACATGGGTGTTAAGGGGGCTAACATGAGACAGTGGCAGGTAGGTATCTCTAAAAGGACAATACGACAAACAGAGAAGCCATCCCCCAAAGTCTCCTGGAATCCAAATGGATGCATGAATCTCTGAATATGAACCAAACTAATTCGGTAAATTTGCTGCACCTGTCAGGCCTTTACCAGGTAATGATCAATGAATGGTAAGGACAACATTTCCAAGATCCCATACTTATTAGCCCCCTTCAGGATGAAAGTTAAAGTAACAGTATAGCCTATCTGTTTAATAAAATCCATGAAATCATGAAGGATATACGATTTTGAGATAGCTTTGACCAAATCTGTCAAGATAGCCTTGACGTGAATGTTCAAGTCCTCCAAGACCAAAAGTCTTAGAATTTCCAATGCTATTTTCAAGACAGCTCAGTTATGGATTCATTTAGGCAGCAGGGCAGCCATTTTCACCAATAAAACCTCTGTATTTGTTTGACAGTTCTTGGACTACATCTCTTCAGAAGGAGAGATGTGGAAAAAGAGATAGAGATCATAGAATCAAGAAATACAGTTGCAAGAAAAAGTATGTGAACCCCTTGGGATTACGTGGAGTTTTGCATGAATTGGTCATAAAATGTGCTCTGAACGTCATCTAAGTCACAACAATAGAAAAACACAGTCTGCTTAAAATAATACTACACAAACATTAGATGTTGCCATGGTTTAATTGAACATAACATGCAAACATTCACAGTTCAGGGAGGAAAAAGTATGTGAACCTTTGGACTTAATAACTGGTTGACCCTCCTTTGGCAGCAATAACCTCAACCAAACGTTTCCTGTAGTTGCAGATCAGACCTGCACAACGATCTGGAGTAATTTTGGACCACTCCTCTTCACAAAACTGTTTCAGTGTAGCAATATTCTTGGGATGTCTGGTGTGAATCGCTCTCTTAAGGTCATGTCACAGCATTTCAATTGGGTTGAGGTCAGGACTCTGACTGGGCCACTCCAGAAGGTGTATTCTGTGCTGTTGAAGCCATTTTTTTGTTGAATTACTTGTATGCTTTGGGTCATTGGCCTGTTGCATCACCCATCCTCTGCGGAGCTTCAGTTGGCGGACAGATGGTCATACGTTTTCCTGCAAAATGTCTTGATAAACTCTGGAATTCATTTTCCCATCAATGACAACAATC
>QLTV01002579.1:831573-847658 GCA_003457575.1 Thermophis baileyi
TGGATGTCTTTTGGAGATACTTTTGTAACCCTTTCCAGCTTCCTGCAAGTCAACAATTCCTGATCGTAGGTCTTCTGAGAGCTCTTTTCTGCGAGGAATGGTTCACATCAGACAGTGCTTCTTGAAACCAGTAAACCCAAACCAGGTGTGTGCTTTTAAAGGGCAGGACAGCTGTCAGCAACACATCCAATATCATCACACTGATTGGAGTCAAGGTTGGCTCACTCCTGGCTCCAATTAGCTCTTGGAAAAGTCATTAGGCTAGGGGCTCACATACTTTTTCCTCCCTGCACTGTGAATGTTTACATGTTATGTTCAATTAAACCATGGCAACATCTAATGTTTGTGTAGTATTATTTTAAGCAGACTGTGTTATTCTATTATTGTGACTTAGATGACGTTCAGAGCACATTTTATGACCAATTCATGCAAAACTCCACGTAATCCCAAGGGGTTCACATACTTTTTCTTGCAACTGTACCCTTTCCTTGACCATTAGTTTGGCACCACTCCTCTTCAGGGGACCTCATCTGGCAAGGACTCCATGATACAACCTTGATAGCAATAGTAATAGCACTTAGACTTATATACCGCTTCATAGTGCCCTCTCTAAGTGGTTTATAGCAGGGGTCCCCAACCTTTTGGACCTCAGGGACCACCAAGGTCGTAATTTTAAATACCACGGACCAGTGGTGGGCGTGGTTTGGTGGGGGGGTCATGTGACTGGGTGGGCGTGACCAACTTTTTTTTTCTTTTTAAAACATTTTTAACTAGTAATAAATGGCATTCTGAAAAACAGGAAACCCCCCCTCCCAGGGCAGATTGGAGCTTGGAATCCCTGAGCTTTCACCCTTTGCCAGTGACAGGACATGCATCTCACCCAAAGGGGCTTTTGCAAGAGGCAACTGGACTTTCTTGGTTTTTCCTTGAAGACCTTTCGCTTCTGATCCAAGAAGCTTCTTCAATTCTTCTTGGATAAGAAGCAAAACATCTCCCAAAAAGCCCCTTTCGGACAGCCCTGACCCGAAGGACGGCAAAGCGGAGGCAGTCGGACACCGAAGCCTTCCCCTTGTCCCCTGCCTGTATTTGGGGGGCATTCCCTCCTGAGGGTGGAACAGCTTGCCTCGCCCCACGGCTGCCAGGACACACGCCTCCACACGCACCTCCCTGCCGCCCACCTGCTCTTCCTCACTACGCAGAGCTGTCGGGGTGCGCGTGGCTCCGGCGCTGCGTGGGCGGGGAGTGGCCGCCCCAACTGCACAACCAGACCCCCACCCCCCCCCAATGCCACGGGGGCTGCAGCTGGGCCGGGACCGCCCCGCCCGGCCGTTCCAAGACCTCCCGCGGCTGGCTGAGCACTCAGCTGGCCTCCCTGGCAGGTGCGCTCCAGCAGCGGCTCTGTCCCGCCCAGCGCCGCGCCCGCCGGGGCTCCTGCTTGGCACCACCGCACTGCCTGCCATGCAGGCTTTGGAAGGGGATCCGGGGTCCCTGCACGGGCACTTGGGGGGCACAGGAGGCCGGACCTCACGGACTCCCTGGCGGCTTTGCACTTCCAAAAGCCCACCGGCCGCAGGGACGCCGCGCCCCTGGTTCCCTCTGCCTGCGGGAAACTGATGGGGCCATCGGGCATGGCCCAGTCCCCCCGCCCCCTCCACCTGCCCGAAGCAACCCCAAGGTTGTTTTGCTCTGCCGTCAGTAGTGGCCACAGTTCTGAAAACGGGCAGGTGGCCCGCGTCCAGCAGGTTGGTGGTGTGCAGGAAAGCAGGCATGGCTTGGCTCAGCTCACCGGTGGAGTGCAGCTCGTTGCCCAGCTCCAGCCACAGACCTGCCACCAGCTCCTGCTGTCCCAAGTCCACGCAGGCTTTGGAAGGGGATCTGGGGTCCCCACACGGGCACTTGGGGGGCTCCAAATGCTGGTGCCGCACTACAGCTGAGAGAAGCACTTGGATGGGCTCCTCGAGAGACGAGTGTTTGCTCGGCCCCATGCAAATTTTTGAGCCCGGATGAAGTTTCCCGCGCCACTTCAAATGCTGGTGCCGCACTACAGCTGAGAGAAGCAGCCAGAGTTTGCTGTCCATTGCGGACGCTAGCTCGGCCCCTGCAAACTCATCTCTCGAGGAGCGCCGGCGAGGGAAACTTCGGCCGGGCTCCTAGAGATGAAAGTTTGCAGGGGGCCGATCTAGCAGGTGCTTTCTCCCAGGCCTCTCACCCGGAGGCCTTGCAGAAGGAGAGATGTAGGCGGCTGAACCTTCCCCACCCCCCAGCAGCCATTCGGCTGGGCACGGCGAGTTCTTGGTCTTACCTTCCTGTTGCAGCTCGTGTGGCTCGCACCGCTATACTCAAGGTGAGGTTTGCGCTCGGCCTTAAGAGTGGGGGCTGGCATATGGGCGGGGTGATGTTGGGCGGTGCAGCCTTGTGTTCCTGCGTGGTAATTGGAGTCGGCCATATCCGGCCTAGGAGCCAAGATTTCTCCACGGACCACCAAAATTTTCTCGCGGACCACCAGTGGTCCGCGGACCACCGGTTAGTGACCTGTGGTTTATAGAGTCAGCATATTGCCCTCAACAATCTGGGTCCTCATTTTACCCACCTCAGAAGGATGGAAGGCTGAGTCAACCTTGAGCCAGTCAGGATCCTGGCAGTGGGCAGAGTTAACCTGAAATACTGCATTCTAACCACTGCGCCACCACGGCTCTTAATATTGCCTTTCCCTATTATAAGATATAAGTGGCTAGAGGAGCAGTGGCAAGACTGGAGCTGGCAGCTGTGGTGAGACCTGAAGGCATTGGAAGCACTTAGCAGCCCATCTTTCAGAGCGGTGCTGGTGAATTTGTTGACTTTAAAAAAAAAACAACTCTAGTGGATCACACAAGGCTGCTTAGCAGGCTGCATGGAGATCACGGACCATATGTTGCGCAGGCGTGCCCTACACAATTTAGATATGAGCAACAATGACCCTGAAGAAAGCTGAGAAATGCATATCTGGGTGCCAAAAATCTCCACCCACTACTAAAAGAAATCGGTATCACAAAAAGTTAGGGTATAAAATGCACTGCTCCCCTCCCAAAAAGAGTAAGAGAAGTCAATGGAGAAAGAAATGAGGCCACAAAAAGAGTTAATTCTCTATCCTCGGCCCTGCTAACAATTTTAAACAATTTATAACATTACTTCATTGTGGCAGCCCCCACGTTATAAAACGCTGCCCATCTGAATCTACAAACAGCCTCTGCCTTTTAATATTCTTAGGCTGTATTCTTTCAATGAGCCTTCAACCTCCAGTCGGGTCTTCGTATTCTACATGCAATATTTGGGTTTTATAATGATGTATTTTTTATTCTGTATCTTACTGTAAGCTGCCCAAAGCATGCCTAGAAGTTAGGGTGGATTGTAAGCATGGCAAATAAATAAACACTGATTCTAAAATATTCCCACCCAATAAAGGTGGTCCTCGATTTACAACAGTTCATTTAGTGACTGTTCAAAGTTACAGCGGCACTGAAAAAAAGTGACTTATGACCGGTTTTCACACTTACGACCATTGCAGCATCCTTATGATCACATGATCAAAAATTCAGATGCTTGGCAACTGGTTCACATTTATGACGGTTGCAGTGTCCTGGGGTTCTGTGATCAGGTTTTGCGACCTTTTGACAAGCAAAATCAAATCCAGATTCACTTAACAAGCGTGTTGCTAACTTAACAAATGCAATGATTCACTTAACAACGGCGGCAAGAAAGGTCATAAAATAGAGTGAACATGTTTAATGAACGTTTCACTTAGCAACATAAATTTTGGACTCAATTGTGGTCGTCACTTTAGGACCACCTGTACTTTCTCCTTCAAATGTCTTCTCCTTGTTTCTAGTCTGCTAACTGCTGACATTTCTGCTGCTTTCTTGTTGTTATTGGGGTACGATTGGCTCTCTAAGAGGCAAGTTTTATTGTTGTTGGGGAAGCATTGGCTTATCCCATGCTCTGAAGCTAAGTCAGCAAACCCCATCTTGCTTCCTGCAGCTATTGTGACCATCACTAAGAATCAGGGGTGGGTTCCAACTTACCTCGCTGCCGGTTCGCTCCCTCCCGTGCCGCGTGGGCGCGCCTTGTGGGCGCACGTGTGCTTCGCGTGCATGCGCAGTAACAAAAAATCCAAAAAAAAAAGCTGAAAAAAAGATGGCGACTGCATGCACAGTGCCAGAAGTCGGTTTCTGCGCATGCTCAGAAGGAAAAAAAAATATTTTAAAAAAATCATTTTTTTAAAAAAAAGATGGCAGCCCCTACGGACCGGCACCAACTGATCCGGTTCGGTGATGTCATCATGATGTCACCAGCGGGCCGCTACCGGTTTGGGAGAACCGGTCCGAACCGGGAGGAACCCACCCCTGCTAAGAATAACCCCAATTCTTAAGGGGTGGTTAATCCCAAATGGAAATGAGCGTTTCTACCAAACTGGAAGAGAGGGAAATGGACTGTGGATCCAGGGAAGAAAATGGACTTGCCGACCTTTGAACATACTTGTGAGTTTAAACAATCCAAGCGTCTTCAGACTTGAAGATCCTTAAATATTTGCTCTTATAATAATCCTTCAGACTTAATGGAACATCTTTTATTTAATCAGCTGGGGAAAAGGCATAAGTGGCGTTCTTTGACAAACGGTAAAAATCTGCAGCATCTTAACAACTAACAAATTAAACTTTCCATGGATCATAATCTACTTCATGGAGTACAGAAGAGCAGAGTCCTGTGAGAGAAGTAATATAATTTTAGACAGTTGTTGCTGGGGAGGGAGAATAAGAGAAAGGAAAACAGGAAGATGAAAGGGGTGGGAGAAAGAATTGGTCCAGGGAGTGATCCAAAATAAGACCACAGTTTAGGCCTCTGATGAAGGGGCCTGTGATCCGCGAAAGCTTATGCAATGATATAAACATTAGTTGTTAACATGCCAAAAGACATTTGTTGTTTTTGCTGGAAAAGTCTAATGGGAAAAAAATGTAAAGTAACTTAGATTGCCTCCAGTAAGGTAAGACTTTCAATTGTGGGCCCATTAACAAAAGGTAGGCTAGGATATATGACTTGTCAGAGCAACAGTGTCAGGCTGTAGTCAGGTTTTTAGGGAACTTTTGATTGAAAATAAGCAATTGCTATATAAAGAGAATTCCTGGATTTTATCATCTCTTCCAGCACTTGCCTTGAAAGGGCTCAACTCAAGCTGTTTCCTCAGTGATAAATACATAATGTTTGCCATTATGGACAACTGTAGTATAACATTGGACAAGTCTTCAAAGGTAATCCAAATCATTTATTTTCCACCGTAGGAAATCTTTGCTGTAACAGCTCTGCTATATGGTTTTAGTTTTTAGAGAGTTCCTGATTGCAGCTCAGCTCAGTCTCTAAATGTGCTAGAGAATAAGCTCTACTGAACATAATAGGTCGTATTTCCAGATAAACATGCAAAAGATTGCATCATGAGTCAATAGACCACACCAGCCTCCCAAGCTTTTCACTGAAATATTATTACTATTATTAATTTTAATTTTTATACTGCTTTTCCTCCAGGAGAAGCCTCCAGCAGTGAGGGGGGGAGGGGAAAGAATATAAGTCATCTGAAATGAAACCATCAAGAATTGAAACCAACAATCCTAAAAGACAATTAAAATACAAAAATTAAAGGTGAATGGAGAAAATAAGGAACCCAAAAGACCATCAGGCATTCCAGTCCCAAAATAAAAGCGACAATCATTCTAGACGTGTGAAGTAGGAAAGGGTCAAATCTATAAAAATGACTTGCCTGTGTTTTCTTGCTTATATAAAAGGTGTTTTTATTCTTATCTGTTAAACAGATAAACTTTTTAACCGTCTCAAATGCATTTTAAAGTACCACCATTGAAATGCTACCTTGCTCAGCCGTGTAACTGGGATGAAAATGCTATTTTTTCACCAATTCTTCCAGGATGTAAGCTAAGCAAAGCATTCTCCAATGCAAGAGGCAGCAGCATTTCAATGTTTAGCCTGCTTTTCTGTCAAGCGGGAACACAGCCTTGGAGGCAAACTAGTACTCATCTGAAATGAAAACAAGCACGCCTTAGAGCCCTTCCTTGACATACATATTTGTTATGGCTCAAATGTTCATGTATTCCAGCTCCCCCTTCATAATTCTGCTTCTTTTGATGGTCACAAAAAGCTGATGCCATACTGCAACCACCACTTTTCCCCTGCAATAATCTAACAATGCCGTCTTCCTGGAAACCGATGAAAAGACAAATTATTAGCTCAAATCCTTTTCAGACTTTTTTTTATTTTTTTTTTGGACTGGACATCAAAATAAGGGACTGCAAATCCCTGTATTTTTAAAGAATCCTCATATACAGCTAGGTATCAGGTTCTCAGTTTAACCAGGGAGTAACTTCTTTTCCATGTAGACTGTAAGGAAAGGGTTGACCAATAATTAAGACAAGACAGCAGAGGTCCCTGGGAGAGCTCTCCTTTGCCCACAGAAGCTTCACATTTCGAGAAAGTGAAACGGTTGTGCATGCACGTGTGTGTGGAGAAAGCCAGAAGTGGCTTCCGTAGCAGCTATATATGAGCCTCGCAAACCACATGGCTGTTTTAAACATTTTAAAAAGAGATGTGTTGATTCATGCTTGAACCCACATGTAGCAAAGCACCTCTTTCAAGGACTTGCCCAGCCCTGACAGCTAGTGAGTGAGCCACAGAGAAGAAAAATGGGGGGAAAAAAAATCTTCCCTCTGGTCTAATCTTTTCTACAAGGATAGGACAGGAATTGAAAATATTTGCAATAGCACTCCCCCCCCCCCGCCCCCAACTGAACTGAGTTGACAGACTGAAGGACTCACAGGCAGGAGCCAAGAAGGTCAGAGAGCTGGAACTCTGCACCACATCCCAGAAGCAAGTCTTCTGGATTTGGTTAGGCCCAGCTCTTAACATCTCTCAATGCAGCCTCAACTCCAGCCACTAACTTCAGTTCTCTGCAAGAATTATGTCTTCCCTATGCTACATCTGCATCAATGCGGAAACCGTGGCTCGGGGCCCTTCTGTGATTCCACACAGGAACAAAGAACATAATTTTGAAATTGGGACTACTTTCTCCTGATTTTATTTAGCATCCCGTTGTTCAGAAACACTAGCTAATGCTTCAGATAAAACAACAGCCAAGATGCAAAGATACTGCATTTCCCAAATCAGTAAGCAGTAAGACATTCAAAGAGGAGACTGAGCAGGTAGGGTGCCCCCAAATCCCAGGCCTTCACCCCAAATACATGGGCTGCTTTTTCAATCCATTACTGCAACTACTATTCCCTTCTCCACCCTTAAGCTCTCAATTGGTAAATCAGTGTTGAGGGGAGGCCAATATCAGCTCTCCCAAGAGAGAAGAGCTGTCGTAATGTAGAGATGGTAACGTCGTAATGAAGAGATGAACTTGAAGAAACGAGGCAAAGGCAACGGTTGCAAAAATAAACTTTCAGTCCCTGACATAGAGGAAGAATGAGAAAGAAACTCAGGCTGACATCTCCCTAATTCACTAGACTAATTCACCGTCTCTGCTTGTTTTTTTCCAGGTGATCTCTTTGGTTCTTTACATTCAGGAAGTACCAGTTGCCAACATTTATTCAAGGTATTAATGCTGTGCAGAGAGGGAACCACTTGTTCACTAGATACTATTGGGCTACCTTTCCCATTATTCCCGATTATTGTTCCAATTTGCTATGGCTAATCCATAGATTTTCCAGCCCTGGTTGAATATTTCCTAGTTTATTGGGACTGTTCATCTTAGAATGGGATTATCTATAAATTATCATCACCAACAGCAAAATCCTGTTAATTGGGCACGCATTCCTTTATTCTCCTGAAAAAGATTATTATAGACAACATATCCCAAAGTATGTTTCTTTTTTCTTTTTTTCCAAACTAGAAATTCAAGGACCGTAGTCTTTAATGTTCCTGCCACTCATTTTCTATTCTACATTCAATTTTCAATTTTCTATATTGAATATATATTATATATTGAATACTCTATTCAATTTTCTATTTTAATTGGAAAGCCATTTGTCTGGAATGGTATAGGGCCTGAATAGACTGGTTAGATTGGAAGACCTCCAAGGTCCCTTCCAGTGGTGAAATCCAATTTACTACCGGTTCTGTGGGCGTGGCTTGGTGGGTGTGGTGTGGCTTGGTGGGCGTGGCTTGGTGGGCGTGGCAGGGGAAGGATACTGCAAAATCTCCATTCCCTCCCCACTCCAGGGGAAGGATACTGCAAAATCCCCATTCCCTCCCCATTCCTGGGGGAAGGATATTGCAAAATCTCCATTCCCACCCCACTCCAGGGGAAGGATACTGCAAAACCCCCATTCCCTCCCCACTCCTGGGGGAAGGATATTGCAAATCTCCATTCCCACCCCACTCTGGGGCCAGCCAGAGGTGGTATTTGCCAGTTCTCCGAACTACTCAAAATTTCCGCTACCAGTTCTCCAGAACCTGTCAGAACCTGTTGGATTTCACCCCTGGTCCCTTCCAACTCTATTATTCTTATGTTCTATTCTCCTAAAAACACCGCTTAAAGAGAACATAGGCATAATCCTGTATGCTAACCGGGTAACCCCTAAATGTTCTGGGTTACAACTCTCACAATCCAAAATATTTGGAGAGCATTAGACTGCCTCTGTACTAACTCACTGGAATAGTTACTCACTGGCTCCCTACTCACTATGCTCAAGCAATGAAAGATGAGGAAATCAACATATGTTTATCTTAAGGAGAAATACAACCAGGAATCCTGGCCTCTAGAGTATCCTACCAAGTAAGCAGCAGTCCTCAGTTGTCTTGCAGAGTTTGAGATAAACTCCAACATCTATTTTTCTATATCTATATTATTCCTCAAAAGACCTAAAAATGGAACCACATGTCCTGACCTGCTATCTGAATATTGGTCTTCTTGGAGTAAGAGTGGAACTGGGGTTTTCAAACACTTCTCTATCCTAACTCCAAATGTTGCTCAATCTCTTTTTTCCACATCATTGTCCCAGGAAGTAGTAACTCACACACCATTACCACACTTAGACCAACAAATTAGAAGATACCAGGATCTCCTCCTACTTTCTATCCATGCACTTTATCTCAGAATGTTCATTCTCCATGTAAATTTATTAAGTTGAACAACAACAACAACAACAAAAGGAGTTGTAGCACTTTCCTGACATCCACCACTGCATCTAAGGTGGCCCCATAACCATTTAGTGAGGTAGACCCCATGGTCATGATTCAATTACTGCATAAGGCAAGAGAAATTGGAAACGTCTGAGAATTCGGGGATTTTTACGCCAGAGGAAGCTCAGTAAGAGAGAGGCACCGTACTCTCTCTTCAAAGCCTGAGTATTTGCTCAGCCATGAGCAATGGAAGATACCAAGAGGCATTCCTAGGATTTCCCAACTTGCTTCATTTTGATTCTCTGCTCTGTTGTACACGAAGGCCATCTCCTTTCACTAAATTCACACACCAAGCTTGAAGTGGGGTCTTCCACAGAGACAATCTCAAAGGCTTCTTGTGCTGAAAGACGTTCTGAGCAGGACTTATTATTTACCGCCCCTGGGGCTCCTGAAGCACCACTTGCACTAGGAAAGCTAGAAGCTCAACCATTCCCGCTCCGCTTTCTAACAAGCCACAGAGTCAAGCAGTAGGGCAGCTACAACCTCAGGCTGCCTGCGTTCAACGAGAGGGCAGAGGCACTTTGCAGCAGCGTCTTCTCCGGTGCACCAAGCTGGGAGACGCCAGGTGGTAATGTAACTACATCTTGTCATGACCTCTAATGACTAGAAACCTCATGTTCAGCAGATAACAGCTCAAAATAATACCTGTGCCATAAATAGCTGCCCTGGTCATGGTGTTTGACCCTAGTAAACTCAGGACGGATCTAAGGACTTTTGCTGTTGTTTACTTTCCTAGATTGAAAGGGGGGGGGGAAGAGATGTTTTTGGCTGAATGTAGGTTTCTCTGTTATGTAACTGCATGTTTCTCCCCCCCAACCCCCTCAAAAAAATAAAAAAAAAATCCCTGCTCACCCTAACACTGTACATATGTCAAAGAATAGGTTAAATCTTGAATCTTACTCCCCAGCATTGTAGTGTTCTTTTACTTGGGTATTTTATTGCTTGACAGACCACTGGGCTGCAAAAGGGTCATTTTGCTTCTTTGGGGATTGAGAACCCAGCCACAGATACACAATTCACTGCAATCAGCCTTTGATCTGCAGCAATAAACAAAAGTCCTCCCCTTCCCCCCCCCCACAAGTATATGCACTCTCGTTGCCCCACCACGTACTCTCCTCCACAAATTCCAGATACAGGGGGAAAAGGTTCTTTCCCATTCTGCACAATGTGGCCTCCTCTTCCCGCAACAGCCTTGAGCATTCTTACATGCCTATTCACAATATCTTCTCCCATGTGAACAGAAAACACCCTTTGATGTTTTCTCTCAAAACAGGAACTCGCAACATTGCATGCTTGCAGCCCGAGAACCCCGTTTTTGCCCCTTCAACCCCTCTCTTGACGATTGCCGTCGAAAACTGAAAACACAAGACTCTTTCCATTCTAGAGTGGGAAACTGATCACTAACAATAAACGAATAAGTCTATAATAAGCACATGTCTGTTAAAAACCAAGAGAACGCCCCTCAAAACCTAAATCCAATTAAGCCAATCCTTATTATGGCCATGCGTCAGTATAACCCTCAAAACCTAATTTCACCCAGTCTCCCGCTCAGCGGCCCTAACTCTGTTCCAAATGTGAGGTATGTTCCCCAGATATCTTAAGATTCCTTGAAAAGTTACATTTTCTGCATAACTTTATGGAAATAAAACTTCGGAAGCAAGAGAGACCCACTTAGGGGAGCTTTTAAAAAAGAAAGATAAAACAAAGGTATTTATCCCGGGGATTAGAACTAGCTTGGAAGTGGAATCAGACCTTATGGGTGACATGACATTTACAAGGGAAAGGGCATCAGTTTAATTCCCAGTTAAGAAGGAGGAGTTATGTTCCAAAGCCTTCTTTGTATATCCTGTGTGTATCAGCATGTACATTTTATTTCCAATGTACATTCTGTTTCCTAAAGTGTTTAAAATTGTCAATGACATGTAAGATATTTTAATACATAGGGCTGGGAATTGCTGATTCCATGAAGAATCTTGCCCTCTGCATGTCTTGACAGAAGTTGGCCTTCTGGATGAAAAATACCAAGTTAGGAGCAGAGACCTCTGCAGAGATGCACCATACATCCTCCCTTGTCAGCAAGAAGTCCAGTTCATGTCATGTCAAGAACAAAAAAAGGATCCAGACAAGCAGCAAAAGAATTGTCGGCACAGCACTGACTGAGTGGAGGTAGATAAGGCCATGGATCGTGCAAAGACAGAATAAGCAGTTTTCAGAAATCAGAGCATCCTTTAATTACATTTCTCATGACACATCATTTGGTCTTTTATAACTGAGGGAAGACTCAGAGATCCAGAGAATACATTTAGTCCCAACTGGAAATATAGGAGTGGAAGCCAAGACTCCTGGTTTGTTTCTCAAATGTGACATCTCCTTATTGGAAGTGCGGGCAAGACTGGAGCCAGATCATAAAAGCTGTTTCGGTTCTGGAAGATGAGAAATTTTCTGTTCACAATGGTGGACTATGTTATGGAAAATGACCCTTATGCCATATTCCTCCACGTTTCTAGCTTTTTCTAGCTACTGGATGAAAGGGACGGGGCGGCAGGGAGCCAGGTGTCTATTCAGTTGCCATCCCTGGATTTAGACAGTTCTGTCTTCTTTCTCCCTCTCTTGCTTGGCTAAAATATTTTGAGTCTGAGCAATTGCAAAGCATTGAGGATGCCAAGATAAAAAGAAATTGAGAAACAGAGTGGGAGGGATGCACATCAATGAAGAACAGTGACAGGCAAGCCAGCTACCTAGTGAAAGGATGATATGAAACATAAGAGTATGATACATATAATTTGCAGAATATCTCCAGAGATATGAATGGGAGGATGGCATAAGGTTGTCACATTTGTAGGAGATGTCCAATGGAGCTGCATGTCTGTGGTCTGAACAACAGGTGAGTTGAACAGCTGACAGAGTGGAAGATACAGTTCATGGTAAAGAGTTCCTTCTTGTCCAAGTACAGAAAGCGTACTCTGAAGGATGGAAGGATAGTACAAACAAGCTGTGCCCAATTTAGCAGCCTCCAAATGTTTTAGATTAGGACACTAGACATCTTAATCTTAAAAAGTTCAGCAAGACTGGCCTAAACCCATAACGGGGATTGATTACTACAGTCTAGGGCCTATAGATTAATCCTACCCAAGGATTATCAGCTGTCTAGCACAGTTCCTATAAAGATTATTTTAATGGTTCTCACACACATGCACTCAAATATATTTTTTTAACCAGACTGGAATCTACTGAATGAAAATTAGAATACAAAATTCAGAAAATGCTAAAAGGAGATGCTGAAGCCAGCACAACAGGTCTAATGTCAACTCAGGTCAGAGAAATTCACGTGCGTATCCCAAATGCTCTTTGTTTAATAAAACTCAAGCTTTTGCTGTCAAAGCTCCAGCACAGCAGCTGGTAACTGGGGAGGCAAGGGGAAAATATAGTGTTGAACTTCCAGTACCTGACCAGATGATAGATACCAAACGCAACAGAGAGGTTTGTTACAATACTCTTCACATTTCAATCTCTCTAACCTTGCAAAGAGGAACGTGGTTCTTCCAAGGGACTGTGAAGGAACACAAAACCCATTATGAAACCAAAATCAGCAACAATTCTAAAGCTGCGGCCGAGAGAGAATGCGGAGGCCCCAAGTTTCAGGAAAGGATAAAGAGGAGAATCTAATCAGTTAAAGACCCTTGGCTGTGACTCTTAAGAAAGACACTGATAGAACAGCAGGTAGACCATTCAAATAACCAAGAGGGGCGCTTCTCCCTTGTTCCCCCAGAGCCGGGGAAAGCAGATTAGGAACTGTTGCTGGGTTTAATCCAGAAATCCCTTTCTAACTAAAAAAAAGATAGGATACACTTTGATTATGTTTATGTTTATACCTATACCTGCTATCTTGTACATGTTTGACAAATAAATAAATAAATAAATAAAAATAGTTCCATTCAGCATTTCCGGGGCTAATTCCAGACTTGAGGACAGAAAGAATCTCATGGTAGACAGGTGAGGGAAAACACAACCAAGTGCTGCAACCTCTCTGTCTCATTATTATAATTACTGGTTCCTGCATCCCGTTTTATAAAGCTGTGGTCCCAAATGAATTAAAAGAGAGGAAGAGAGAAAGAGAAGCAGAGAGGTGACTGGCTGGCTGGGAAGCATGGGAATGAAACTACCCCGAAGTAAACAGCTCTGTGACTTGCTGGGTTGTACAGGAACAAGATCCAGGGCGGTAACTCAGCAAACCTAGCCGCGCGTGGAACTAAAGGGAGAGGGGGTGGGGGTGGTTGGGGAGGGGTCGCGTCAGCACATCTGCTACCTTACCCTAACTCTTTAAATGCAAACCTCACCACTCCCAACCCACAGACCAACCCGTTTAATCCGGATCAGCAGAGCGCGCTCCTCTTACCCCGTGAAGCTTCAGTGCGCTGCCCAGACCGGCTGAGCCCCCGCCGGCGCATCCCGGCAGCGAGCGATCAGCGCGCCCTCCCCCTTCTCAGGCCGGGGAGGAGCGAGACCGAGCCTCCCTCCCACACCGCCCACCTTCGCCTCTCGAGCGGTACAAGCGGGGGCGAGAGAGGAACCTCTGCGAGTCCTGCCAGCGGCTCCCCCGCGACACCCCCCCCCCCACCCAAGTTCGCACCGGAGAACTCTGCCCCCCCCTTCTCCATCCATTGGCGCGGCTCTGAGATACATAATGCGATCGAGAGACCCGGCCTCTCCGATCCGCAGGCTAGGGATCTATCAAAGCGAAGATAGCAGCTGCCAAACCGGGGAGTAAACAGCGCCTGAGCGTGCAAAGAATCCGCGTCTTTTTCCAAACGGTTTTGGAGGGAGGGAGGGAGGGAGGGAGGGAGAGAGAGAGAGATGCAGCCTTTCCCACTAGGTTTGGGATTCGGCCCTGAAATTCAGCCTAAAATCGCGCTGCTTTTATTATTTTTTATTACATAACTCAAGGCAGCGAACATATCTAATACAGGTAGTCCTCGAGTTACCACCACAATGGAGCCCAAAATTTATGCTGCTAAATGAGACGTTTGTTAAGTGAGTTTGCCCCATTTTACGACTTTTCATGCTGCAGTTGTTAAGTGAATCATTGCATTTGTTAGTAACATGGTTGTTAACTGAATCTGGCTTCCCCATTGATTTTTTTTTGCTTGTCAGAAGGTCGCAAAAGGGGATCCCATGACCCAGGGACACTGCAACTGTCATAAATATGAGTCAGTTGCCAAGCATCTGAATTTCGATTATGTGACCATGGGGATGCTACAATGGCCGTAAGTGTGAAAAATGATAAGCCACTTTTTTCAGTGCTGTTGTAACTTCGGTCACTAAATGAACTGTTGTACGCCAAGCACTACCTGTACTCTTTCCTCCTGCCACTTTCCTGACAACAACAACCCTGTATGGCTGAGAGAGTATAACTGGTTCAAAGTCACCAAGCTGACTTTCATGCCTAAAGCAGAATTAGAACTCACCATCTCCTGTGAAGACGTTTCGCTTCTCATCCAAGAAGTTTCTTCACCATCTCCTGGTTTCTAGCATGGTGCCTTAACCACTAGGCTAAATTGGCTCTAATTTATGAGGGGTCCTTGATCTCTGAGCCTGGTGGTTTTCTTGCAGATGTTTCATTACCAAACTAGGCAACAGCATCAGTGCTAGAAGGGAGTAGGGTTTGCTCATTTTTATATACTAGTGGCTCGCCCTGTCAGTGTTGGCAGGAGTGTTCTTGATGGTTCCTTGATTAGGCAGTTAGCTTGTTTGTCTGCATTTGTAGTTCTTTGATTGGGGTATTGTTTACTTGATTGTTGGTCTAGTTTAATCTTGGTGTTAAACTCTGCTCATATGGGAACTGATTGCTGGTGAGGAGGTGTTTTAGTCTTTTTGTTTCCCTTGGAGCTTTTTATTTTATGTCATTTATGCTGAACTTGCCTATGCACGCACACACATACCAAATACTGGGACTACTTCATAATGCTGACCAACTTTCTATCACATTCCAAGGCCAGGCTTCCTTCTCTAACTTTAAAATCAACACTATAAATGTAGTCAGTATTATGAACTAACCCCAATATTTGGGAAGGGGGTAGAATTGAGGATAAGGAAACAGCACTTCAAACAGGGCTTGGGTAGACTGGTTTGTACCAAAACAGGCTAAAATAACTTTGGGCAATCGTGACTCACTATTTGTCAGAAACCAAACAGTGTCTTGTGTGAATCAACTCAAGAGTTTGAAAGCTGAATAAGTGAGCCCTCACTCTCTGAACTGTTCCATTAATAGTTGGTCCAGAAACTGTGTTCAATATCTTCAGCACTGACACAAAGAGCTACTGTGTGCGTACTTTCCCATAGCAATAAGAGCTGCACCTGTACATGGGAGGTACTGTAGGCAATTTGGTGTCTTCCAGATGTTTTAGACTTCAATTCCTATAATCCAGGCTGTCAAACTCGCAGCCCATGGGCCAGTTGTGTCATGCACTGGCCACGCCCGGTTTAGTGAAGGGGGAAAGTCCCAATACATCATGTGACGCGGCCGTGACACCACGAGTTTGACACCCCTGATATAATCCCTTAACTATATACTACAGGCTACAACCAGTAGTGTATAGTCAAGAAGTGTGTGTGTGTGTGTGTGTGTGTGTGTACATACATTATATATATATACATATACATATACATATATATATATATATATATATATATAACACATATAAATATTAATCTGTCCATCCTGAATATATAGTGGAAAGAGGAAACTTGAGAGTTCACAAGGTTGATGCTGTATGGAACCAAACTGTGACTGAAGCTGGATGCTGTTTCGGGTACCACGAAGCCCCCTCCTACAAGGTAACAAGGAAAACAGGTTGTGAAGAGGGCGT
>QLTV01002579.1:848383-868369 GCA_003457575.1 Thermophis baileyi
TATATACACACACATACACATGTATGTGTATATACGGTATATACCACACATACACACACACACACACACACACACACACACACACATGGCTCAAACATCTGGAGGTCACTAAATTGCCTAACAAACTATATATATGGCCATGTATAAAATAACATCATATGAAATGCCCAGATCAAAATATATGGCTTCTAACAAGCTTCACGCCCAGACATACTTCACACATTATCCCTTAGATTTATATCTTTACAAATAACTGAGTTTGGAAACTATACAAAAACACCCTGTCATTACAGGACAGCAGTGGCTCCTTACTGGTTTCAACACATTCTGTTACTAATCTTTGCACATTGGCCATAACATTAACCCTCCTCACCCCACAGACAAAGTTCTACTGAACTTCTAATGCGCAAAAGGGATTAATATTTTAGCTTTCAATACAACACACCATTATTCCCTGATGGTAAATGAATTGACTCTTTGGTATTGCTTAAATATATAGTAAAGCAACACACCTGCCTGCTTTACTAATGCTAGTGACCTCAATGAGGCAGATTAGAAGTCTCAGTGATGTTAACTTGGAAAATGCTTATGATAGTCATGCATGCTCAATTTTAGGGTCAACAGTTACAATAGTAAAGAGCTAATCTGAATATTTAAGAACCAGCTATCTAGAACCACTAATGGGAGAGGAGGGGTGAGATGACGGACACCCGCTCTGACTTGCTCTTGTGCCTTTAATAGTGGCATTGGTGTGCCAAAAAGCAGACAATCAAGGGAAGCTTTGAACTGCGTAGAGATAAACACCACTGGCTGCTAATATCTGGACATTAAGGAGTTGAGGGGGGATATAGGAGGAGGAGGGGTGTTGTGTGTGTTCACCACCTTAAGTTATTTATTAAAAAAATAAAGATGGGAAATAAATGTATTTTTTTTTAAATGACCTGACAAATGAGCCGAGGTGGCGCAGTGGTTAGAGTGCAGCACTGCAGGCTACTTCAGCTGACTGCTAGCTGCAGTTCGGCAGTTCAAATCTCACCAGGCTCAAGGTTGACTCAGCCTTCCATCCTTCCGAGGTGGGTAAAATGAGGACCCAGATTGTTGGGGGCAATATGCTGACTCTGTGAACCGCTTAGAGAGGGCTGTAAAGCACTGTAAAGCGGTATATAAGTCTAAGTGCTATTGCTGTTGCTATATAACTAAGCCTCTCTTCCCCGATTGCCTGCATGTTCAGGCAGCAAGCTTTGAACCATAGGAGCATCTTTGAAATGATGAGAACAATTAACCAGTGTAACAGCTTGCCTTTAGAAGTTGTGGGTGCTCCATCCGTAGAGGCTTTTAAGAAGAGACTGGACAACCATTTGTCTGGAATGGCATAGGGCAGGGGTGTCAAACTCGAGTTGCCACGTGACGTATCAGGACTTTTCCCCCCTTCGCTAAACCGGGCAGGGCCAGCATGTGACGCATCTGGCCTGTGGGCCGCGAGTTTGACACCCCTGGTATAGGGTCACCTGTTTGAGCAGGGGGGGGGTTGGACTGGAAGACCTCCAAGGTCCCTTCCAACTCGGTTAGTCTGTTATTTATTCTGAAAGAGATGAGGAGGTCTGGTAGCATCTCTTCCGACTGACAAATTTTATTAGAAGGGATACCCTTTTGTGAGCTCACTTCATCATCACATCCATGACAGTAGCTGGAGAAGAGGTTGCTTGACTCCACTTGGTTTTTGTGCTACCATAAACCAACATGGTTCTCTCTGAAAGGTGTAAATCTTACTCCTATGAACTCTACAAACCAACTGTTTTTGCATGTAAAACTAATCTGGACTTGCTCTGGGAAGGGAAAATGAATCTAGGAAAGAAGACTCTTAAAGGGTCTTCTACGCCTACAATGCAAAGGAAAGTCCATTTGCACCGAAGAATGTTGAAGAGAGTATTTTTCACTTGCAAACTTGAAGAGATGCAGCCCAGATGCAGAGAACATCCTCTTGCACTCCAGATACGTTATAGGTTCAAGATGTTTCCTGTTTTAAAAGAGAAATTGCTTCTCTGCTTGTTTGAGGAGCATCAAAAGAAAGGTGTAATGCTTGAGTCCTTCCGGCTAGATGGATACGTCACTAATTTTAAAAAGCACTGTTGGCCATCAATGAAAAGAAAACACAAGAGTCCTGGGAAGAGGGACATCAGTGCAGTCTTTTTCATCTGGACTGGGATTCACAAGTAGGTTTCAAAAGCTGTAAAGCAGGAGTGTCCATCCTTGGCAACTTTAAGACTTGTGGACTTCAACTCCCAGAATTCCCCAGCCAGTCACACTGACTGAGGAATTCTGGGAGTTGAAGTCCATGAGTCTTAAAGTTGCTAAGGTTTGGACACCTCTGCTGTAAAGCCAACCTTCTCCTTTGAAACAGCACTTCGCTGCAGACTAAGGGACTGGTAGTCCCCTGCCAGGCAGGGCTGAAAAAGGGAGCCACATGGCTATATTGAACTGCTGCCACTGAGCAGCAATTCCAACAGAATCCGGTGACCGGCAGAAATCCAGCTCTTCGGGGTGATTTTGTGTCCCAGAGAATGTGCCCATCGAAGAACATGGCACGAAGAGCAGGGCAGGGGCTTTGCTGGGCCTAAGGAAACAGCTGACCCTAGAAAACTCTGCCTTTCCATCTTTCCAAAATGCTGGGAGACGAGGTGCCATTCCTTTGGATATGATACTTCGGAGACATGTGGCAAATTCAGCATCTTCTATGCACTGAGATGAGACACTTAATACTCCCGGAACAGCTAATCCAAACCACATCTGATCTGCATAAAAACACCAAACCACTCCCATAAGATCTAATTACAAAAGGCTTTCACAAGCATCCAAGGCACCCTGGGCCTTTTTCATCAGGGGTGACAGCCACATTACTGTCTTGTTCCCCAAACAATGAGAGTTCAAGTAATTCTATTCCCCCCCCCCCAAAAAAAATCATGGACTTCATTCTCCCTGCTTCAGCAGTTAGGAACAAGTCTGGATTAGAAAAATATCTACTTGCTAGCATCTTTATGTTACAGGGAATTGTTAAAAGACATAGAACATAGAATAATAGAGTTGGAAGGGACCTCAGAGGTCTTCTAGTCTAACCCCCTGCTCTAGCAGGAGACCCTATATCATTTCAGACAAATCGTTGTCCAAAATCTTTTGGAAAGCCTCCAGTGATGGAGCACCCACAACCTCTGAAGGCAAGCCGTTCCGTTGGTTGATTGCTCCCACCAGGGGTGGGTTCCACTTACCTTCCCTACCGGTTTGCATCGCGACGGAAGTGCGCCTTTTGCGCGCACACGCTCGCTTCCTTCACGCGCACGCCTCCATCACGTCATGCAAAAGACCCGGAAATGACCCTCTGCGTTTTTTTGCAAGCCGCGGCGACTGGAGCGTGGGTTCGGGAGTGTGGACTGGCAGTCATCGCTGCCGGTTCTGCGAGCAGCGGTAAATTTCCACTACCAGTACTAAAGAACCAGTCCGAACCGGCAGCAACCCACCACTGGCTTCCACCATTAGGAAATTTCTCCTTAGGTCTAGTTTGCTTCTCTCCTTGGATAATTTCCAACCATTGTTTCTTGTCTTGCCTTTTGGTGCTGTGGAAAATAGTTTTTATAGGAGCCCCTCAAATATTGGAACAGTGCTACTATGTCACCCCTAGTCCTTCTATTCATTAAACTAGACATAGCCAATGCACCTTGCTAGGTGAGATGGGGAGGAAACCAAATAGAGTATCTAAAGTGATTTCTTTAAATTTGGTCCAGAGCAAGCATGACTGCAGCCAGGGCAATGGGGCAGATGGCAAGAAATACAGGACTTCTATCCTCACATCCTACCTTGGAACCTCTAAAGCAGATATTAGGTATCTGTTTGCAGCCTTAGTTAAGCATTTCATCCCTTCTGCAGTGCACATTTTTGGGTGGCTGGGGTGTTAAGAGGCTCTGACACCCTGCAGAGACTTAAGGGCACTCATTTCAACTCTTTAAATCCCATCCCCGAAAACCTCCTAAAAAATGGTCAAAAAGTTTAGACCCATCTGTTCCGGGGGTTGTAAAATAGGCTGCCTGCCTCACTCCATAAATGGGGAAACCTTGAGCAAAGCAAGATTTCATTGCTCCTGAACTCTCTCTCTCTGTGTGTGTGTGTGCGCGCGCACATCACAGATCATTACATTTCCAATCTTTCCCCATTGACCTTTCTGCATAGTTCACTGACACGAACCCTACCCTGAACTGGATGCACGTTTAGCGGCTGCATGTCACACAAGCCTTTCCAAAAGCTTCAGACAGCACAACTCCCCTCATTCCTCATCCAGCACATTCGAACATTGCCTGGGTTAATAGGAATGCAGTGCGACAGGAGGCTTAATATTTGAGAAGTCTGTTCCATAAAGACCTGCCGCCAAAGCTTTCTTCTTCACTTATTTATTTCATCTGAAAACCCGATACCCCACCTTGTTAGTGATTATCAGGCTGATTAAAATGCAATAAAACCGCCCTTCTCTCTCTGTGCAATGTAGTGACAGGTGCAGATGATGAAGCAAAGGCATTCAACACAAACTTCTCCAGCAAAATACATGCCTATAAACAGAAACAATTATTTTATTATCTGATCAAAACGGAGAAGCCCTTTCTCAGGTTAGAGTTTCATCCTTTTAAGTGAGCTACTTTCCCCAAT
Source organism: Thermophis baileyi (assembly GCA_003457575.1). Lineage (NCBI taxonomy): Eukaryota > Metazoa > Chordata > Lepidosauria > Squamata > Dipsadidae > Thermophis > Thermophis baileyi. The sequence goes on from QLTV01002579.1 coordinate 853,073, forward strand.
CCTTTTCAATTGAGCCTTGTCCACAGAGCAAAGGGCGTATTTCGGACAGAAAGGCCAAGGAGGACTTAAGCCACTAGGGGTCTTGAAAGGTTATCAGTCAACACTGCATGTTCTCTGAAAGAAAAGCAATTAACAGTGTAGATCTTGCAGTGGAGAAGCTGTTGATGTCCTCTAAGTAAGTGCTCACCGGAATGGGACAACTCGCCACAGTTAACTCGTCATGGAGAACTCATCATGGCCAACTCGCCACGGAACAACTCACCGCGGGACAATTTAACGGTTCAATTTCATTATTCAAAATAAATAAAAAAACATTTTAATTTTTGTCATTCACATTTCGTTTTGTCCCTCCTTCTGCATCCTTTCTTTAATGATTCTATTCCACCATGTCTTTGACATTAGTGCAACCTTTTGTCCTGCAGCGAGTTATCTCGCGGCGAGTTGGCCGTGGCAAATTGTCATAGACCCAGTGCTCACCACCCTACCAGCTGCACACTCTGGGCAATGGCACTTTCTCCAATTGGATGTATTGCAACAGTGCAATCTAGAAGCAAGAAAGGTATGTGCTAGCAGGTGGAAGGCATGATCTTGTCAGGAACAGGGGCAGAGGCAGTTTGGTCTACTGGTTAAGGCACCAGGCTAGAAGCCAGGAGTTTGGGGAGTTCTAGTTTCACTTTAGGCATGAAAGCCAGTGGGATAACCTTGGACCTGTCACTCTCTCTCAGCCCAACAGGGTTGTTGGGGAGGAAAATAGGAGGAGGAGGGGTATTGTGTGTGTTCACCACCTTAAGTTATTTATTAAAAAAATAAAGATGGGAAATAAATGTATTTTTTTTTAAATGACCTGACAAAAGCAATTAGATCATACCATAGAATCTCTTCTATGAGTTCCAAACCTCAGAGAGAAGACCTGATTCTTTAAGGGTAATCTTATCCAACTTGGAAGGGGGTGGAACTTTATTTATCACCCATCTACCCTATTCTGTTCCCACATCTAGAGCAACTCTCTCATGACTGGATTATTATTATTAGCTCCTATATAGATTAACGTGACTCAGCATGGCTTCATTAAAATTTTCCAGAAAATTGAGCTGGAGATAAAAATCTTGAGGAGGTTAATGTCTAAGGAACTTCATGATCCCTAATTCCACGAACGAGACACTAGTCTGGCTGTTGTTATAGAAATTCAACTGAGACCCAATGGTTTGGGATAATTACTAATATCTATTCTTCTGTTTTTTTAAAAAAAAGTCGGAACATATGGTGATTTCTCAATTCCAGGTAATGAATGGATAATGTTATCATTTGGGTATGATTAAAAAAAGGCCCCATGCCTATAAAGAACCCCCAATGCCTTGAGAACAGCCAATCCAGAAATAATGCAAAATTGTCGTTTTTTAAATTGTGAACAAAGGAGAACATTATTAAATACACGGGAAATAATACTGTAATATAATATATTAAAAATAGGAAGTAAAGCTATTAATATTACATTATTTTGAATCAAATTAGCATTTAATTAAATACAAGGGGAATATATAATAATGTATATAATATACTTTAAAATATGGGGAGTAATACTATTGATGATATGACATTATTTTCAATTACGTTTAATTTTTCTCTTGGCGCATCACTTTTTTTCTGGCCTTGTTTAATTTTTGGAGTGAGCCAAGGTCAACCCTTGGCCTTAAAAAGGTGCTGCCTCTGATTCAGATCACTTCCACTCCAATTTCTGTTGCTGGTGATTGGATACTGTGCAACTTCAATGGATCCTCTGGATGTCTAAGTAGCTTCTGATTGTAGACTCTCTTCCTCCTCCCATGTCCTTAGGAGATGACTTTGACTTCTTTAACTAGGTTAATGTGTTTTTTCTTAGCTAACAACTCAATGAAGATTGCAAACCAGCATATACAGTAAGTCTATGCCTAGACTTTATAGAGCCAAAGAGGAAGAAACCGCTATCTTCCAGTTGCGTTGTGGGAAGGAAAGAGATTTAATAGATGAGAACATGGAATTCTATCACATCTGAGACTGGCAACTATCTGCTTAATGGCAAATATTTGCTTAATCAGCTTGGCAAATTTTGGGAACAGTCAAGAAAAATGCTCCAAAAGTCTTTTTTTTTTTTAAGGACAAAGACAAGTGAAGTTTGTGTAGATTGGCACTCCCTGGAACAAGGCAAATTCAGCTCCCAGAGAGGCCCAAAAAAGAAAGATGATGCTGGAATAGAAGACTATCTTCTGACATCCACATCCCAGGATGCCTTGCTTTCCCCCTACACCTATCTCAGAATGCTGGAAAACTAATTTAAACTGCAATCAGCACCAGTTTACACAGGGCACAAGAAACTCCGTTAATCAATTTCCTGATATTATTACTCTGGAGAGTCATACTTTCTGGAAAATAATACTCTGGAGACCCAGTTTGGTATTATGGCTAAGCTCTGGTCTAGAAAACTAGGAGACTGTGAGTTCTAGTCCTGCCTTAGGCATGAAAGCTAGCTGGATGACTTAGAGCCTGTCACTCTCTCTCCGCCCCACCCACTTCACAGGGTTGTTGTTGTGGAGAAACTAGGAGGAGAAAGGAGTGTTACGTATGTTTGCCGCCTTGAGTTACTTATAAAGTAATAAAGTCATTTAGGTTTTTAAACTGCAATCAATACCAAACAGCACAAAGCGCGCGAGCGCACACACACACACACACGAAACTCATGTTAATCAGTCTTCTGACAATATTACTCTTGCTATAATGCTGTTATTAGGGGGGGAAACGGACAGAACATCTGGGTTTTATCCACTCTAAATCAATCCTCTGCCCTTAAGCTGGCAAGGAAGGAAATGCAGATATTTGTCTCTCTTATCCTCCCCCCAGGGACTAACAGCCACATTGAAAGGAAGATGACTTAAGAAAGTGGGAAAACAGCAAATTATTCCACTACCCATCAAATTTAATACGCTCCCCCCCTGCCATGAAATGAAATGAAGTAGAAAAAAAAACTCTGGGCGATAATGTATTAATAGATATATTTATCTATTTAGTTATCTATTTAGGTAATATATTTTTTAGTTTTTTTTTCCATAGGCAGAAGATTCCCTCCTAAGATCTTTGAGGAGAAGAAAGAGCAAAGAGACAAGCAGATGAAAAGTGGTTTTACCAACACTGATGTAATTATCTGCAGAGTCTCAGCCACTCAAATTCAGAATGCCAAGAGACAGGCAAATTTCACTCCAGGATTGTCAGAGGCAAGCTAATTCCACTCTCAGGAGTGAAAAAAATATATGCACACACGTACACAGCTCTTCATTGAAATGCCACCCCCATAGTCGAGACGTCCCCAAGTGGCTCTTATCAACTGAGAATTTCTGAAGGAGCCCCCAAGGCCTCCCCAACGTATTAACGAAATGAACAGCCGCTCTCTATATCCCAGATGTGAGACGCATATTCATGAGTGAGGGAAGCCACACGTGTTACTGCAGAGAGATGAACATTTATCTGCTATTGGAAAAAGATGGAGGGATAGGGAGGGATAGGGAGGGAGGGAGGGAGGGAGGGAGGGAGAGAGAGAGAGGAAGAGAGAGGGAGGGAGAGAGGTATATATATATATATATATATGTCTGTGGTTATTCGGGTTTTCTCCCGCGTGAAGTTGGAGATGTCATTGCAACGTTTCGACGAAGTCTCATTCGTCATCTTCAGGCTGATTATCAGGCTTGTGTCTTCAGCCTCGTGCTTCTAGGAGCAATGTGAGAATTGCAGCTGTTTCTTCCTTTTAACTGCCAGTGGGGTTTGAACTGATATGGTGGGGGTTTGGCTGTGTTCTGATTGGTTGGGGGTCAGTTTGCTTCCTGTATGGATTAGAGGGGTTTGGAGTGGTTAATGATGCAGCTGCGGTCTGGCTTCTCGTTTGTGGTCGTGACTCAGCAGTATGGGCTTGGGCTTGTTTTTTGCGTGGGTGTTTGGTAGTGGTATCCTGTGTGGTTTTCGTGAGTGTGGGTCTGGTGTCCTTCTTTGTGTTAGGGACACGTGTGTCAGTAAGTGCGGGGTTCCAAATGGCTGGTAGGCGGGAGGTGTCATCTCGTTTATTCATGCTATGTGGGCGGTTTTCTATCTCTATTGCTTCTCTGATTATTCTGGTGTAGAATGTATGTATGTATGTATGTATGTATGTATGTATGTATATGTATATGTATATGTATATGTATATGTATATGTATATGTGACATATTTTTACTGATAAATAAATAAAGGGAGACTAGTATAGCTCTATTTCAAGCTATTTAGCTCTTCATCAGCTAGCCATACCCTTATAGGATTCGAACCTGGGCAGCTTGCCTTGTTAGGCAAATGCTTTAACCTCTAAGCCACAGGATAATGGTCTGTCGTATAAGCAACTGCCTGGATGGCTCCTGGTTCGGGGGGGGGAGGAGACAAAAAGGAAGCAGTATGCTCCCTCCCATATTTGGGTATATCAGGCGATCCCACAGAAAACACACACACACACACACACACACACACACACGTGTGTGTGTGTTTTCTGTCGGATACAGGGTATACCTATATATATATGGCATTTGTGCCATTTGAGGGCTGGGTGGGGCAACACAACACCATGGGCCAAATTATTACCAACTAACATTCCATGAGCAATAGCAGCAGCAGAAGAAAATGACAGAGGGATTAGGGCCAAGGGATTAACTGCTTAAAGTCCAGCTTCACCCAGCTCCTCTTGAACAGTGTCCAGCTGGTCACATAATAATCTGGTAAAAATAATTACCATCAGTCAGGAGACTCTGAATGGTCTTGTTTCTCTGTGCTCGAAGTATGAACTGAGCGGCCGAAGGGAAAAGTAGACAAGAACTCGGCCCCAACTTGGTAGTGTGTTTGTGGGGTGGGGGTGTCACTGCTCCATGGAGGAATGTGGGGTTTAGGCAAGGAGCGTCTTGTATATTGGAGCAGCAATGTATATTGGAAATGTGAACAACATGAAGAGATGAATGTCTATGGAGATTCTCAATAATCCAGGTCATGGTTGGTCCCAAAGGTTCTTTTCCAAAATGCAACTGGACTTTCTTGTTTGTTTGTTTTTCTTTGTAAACATTTCGCTTCTCCTCCAAGAAGCTTCTTGGATCAGAACTGTAGAAGCTTCTTGGATGAGAAATGTTTTCGAAGAATAAAACCGCCTTTCGGAAAAAGCACCTTTGAAAAGGACAAGGTGAAGGGACATTTTATCATGCTTGGTGAATGTGTAAAACACCTTAAAAATTTTGAATTCAAACACATACATTGATACAGAGGATCTTAAAGATCAATATTCAACTGAAGCCAGAATTTTTCCTTTTAGGATTAATAGATAAAACAGTTAGGAAAAAAACCATGGAAGAGTGTTTCAATGTATGATCACAGCAACGATCTGCACAGAAATGGAAAGATTCAACACTACCCACTATGGAGGAATGGTTGGTGAAGTTGACAGATTTTGCTGAAATAGATACATTGACTTCTCTGATTAGAGAAAAGACATTATTTATATTTACATGCTGATTAGAAGCCTCTTAGGGGCCTTTTGGATAAAAATAAAAAAAAATGTTTTTGATCCTGAAGACAGGATAAGTTATAGAAAGAATATTACGACTTAACTTTACAGATAGAGGTTAAAATACAATTGTATTATAATTGCTGTTGCTGGGAAGGATATCAAAAGCCATTTCCTTGTATCTTTTTTCTTTCTTTTCTAATTTTCATCAACTCTTTTTCCTTTTCTTGCACTGTTTGCTTTTCCTTTGATTTCCTTCATTTTCTTTCTTTCTCTGTTCTCTATATTAGCTTGTGTTCGGTGTTATCTTCTTGTTTAAAAGTTTTTAATAAAAATTATGCACACAGAACAGTATCCAGATGGTCATATAATAATCTGGTACAAAATTGGAAATTGCTCAATGAGGTTACAGCACTTCAATTAAGTTGTGCCAAACCACACTTGGATGGGAGACCACCAGAAATGCCAGGGCTGTAGGCCATATTGGGAACCCATCCAGAAGAAGGATGCCACCTGGTATGGTTGCTAAGAAAATAACCAAGACGTGTTCATGGATTCACAAAGAAACAGGCTTGCCTTGAAGGAGACTTTTCCTGTTTTGATACAGGAATTATCTCAACAAGATGCAGTAGTGAACTGACAGCTAAATGAGGACCAGCCCTGCTTAGCATTTGGATGGGGAGATTGCCTAGAATTCAAGAGAAGTTAGACAGAATTTGAAGCACACACACACACACACACAAATCTGGAAGACAATGGCAAATAGAGGTAGTCCTTGACTTACAACCATGTGTTTAGCGGCTGTTCAAAGTTACGACGACACGGAGAAAAGTGACTTATGACCCATCTTATGACCCATCTTCACACTTACTACTGTCGCAACATCCCTACAGTCACATGATCAAAATTTGGATGCTTGGTAACTAGCATGTATTTTCAGGGGAGGCAGCATCCTGGGGTTACGTGATTGGCATTTGCAACCTTCACAGCTGGTTTCTGACAAGCGAAGTCAATGGGGGAAAGCCAGATTCGCATAGCGACAGGTAACATCATGTGGACCTGGCAGAAAATAGACGCTGCTAAGGGCACATTTTGTGCCATGGTTAAATAGAAGTGAGGAAAGGCTCCAAGTCACCTGAGGATCTTCTTCATTTGCGTTTTTTGCAATTATACAGTGCCAACAAGTTTCTTACTGTCACCAGCAGAGGGCACTCCAACACAGCCAAATAAATCAAACAAGTGATCTCCAAGGTGGTGACTTTCAAATGTGTTGGACTACAAGTTCCATCACCTCACTTAGCCCAATTAATGTGTTGGCCAGATTGATGGGAACCATACTCCAGCACTTCTGGAGAGTGTTTGCTTGACTAATCACATCTCAAATCCTGACCAAATGTCCCTTCTTCCTCCAGAGATCTGAGCATGGAATCGCTAATTAATATTCTTATGCAATCAAACCTCTGTATGCGACAGCAAATTCTAGCATCCATGGACTGATTATAGGATAAGTAGCTGTCAACATGTATGGGCTGAAGACATCAGAGACACTCAAGCTCCGCAGCTAATCTCCAAAACCTGCATATCCTAAGCTTGCTTCGAGCTGGTCCAACATTCACCACCAATTGGTTTTGTCCACCAGCTATTCATTCTTTCCTGGTGTGGCAAGCAAGACTGCATTCTCCACCAGGGTCTGAAGAGCCAGTAAGCCCTAAATGAGGCTGGAGAACCCCTTCAGTTATTTCTGAATGCCAATTTCACGCAGACCTAACTAGCACACCCAATAGGGAAGGATGATGAGAGTCGCAATGCGAATGTTGAGGGTTACTCATAGCCCACCTCTGATCTAAATGGGGAAAATCTCAACCCTCTAAGAGCAGAGAGATCTGTGCTGGACCGCAGGTAACAATACTTTCAGAAAGCAGTTGCTATCCTGATAAAATGGGTGAAGCATCCTTGGGTCAGCTGACAGGAGCATGCAATGAAGCATCCAAATGAGGGTTTGTCTAGATGGGTAGGAAGCAGACTGTAATTCCTACGATTCCTTGTGAGCATAGCTAGAGGCACCAGCTTAAGAAAGGCAAATGAACCAGGAACCACACTCAAGAGCTGAGATGATGGCGTTAAGAACTCCAGGGCTAAGGCACCTCTTTGAACACCAACCCTCCCATAGATGACAGACTCTGGGTGCCTCACCTGGCATTCCCAGGGGCCAGGTATCCAGAGCACCCGGGTGGGGACAGAGGAAGAGAAGGAGAAGAGTAGGAGGAGTTATACAAACAGTCCTACCCGAGCCTGCACCTCCTGGGACGGAAGCAGCCACGGCCTTACCGTGTTGAAACCTGGAAAGAGACCCATGGCTGGCTGCGCCTCCATGGGGAACGAGACGAAGGGCTTGAGATCCAGGGGTGGCTGCATCATGGCCGGTGGCGGGCGCAGGATTGCAGGAATTGGGCCTGCCCGGCTCAGGCTGCCTAGGCAAAGAGAGACAAGGAGAAGCATAAGCAGGTTGCCCTCCAGTAGGGGGGTTTGGAAGGCAGGTGAGGTGCAAAGAACAAGAGATCAGGATTTGGGGTTGAATACGGATTCGAGTTGTTATCAGCTGCAACATGATGGAATAATTTCCTATAGTAATAAACATTTCAAACTGACCCCTGCAAACTCCATTCCAGGTCCTCAAAATTTCAGATCTGCAGTTAGAAAGCCATGTTGAATTCAGTATCAATTTGGGGAGTTGGTTTGTCCATCGTTCCCTGTACACAACCACACAATTTGTTTTCATTGTTTGGATAGTTTATATTAAACACTTATTTAAATTACCAAACTGAAGTTAGCGGCGTTTAACTGAATAAAATGCAATAGATTTTGAAGTCACTTAACTTTTTAAATGCACCGTGTTAATTTAATTAACTGCGTAGGATTTAAATGTCTTCCTAGGCCCTATGATCACAGTGGGGAAAGGTGGAACTGGTGCAGAAAGGCCAGCGTGCCTGAATAGCAGTGAAAATTTTCAGCCCATGAATATGGAGTACCCAATTGGAGAAAGCAAGTGGATTTGCTACTTCTCTTCTTTCAGTGCACAGAAGATATGAGTCCATTTACTTTCACAAAAATTTCAGTGAAGGTTCACTCAAAAGACAGCAACTGATCTGATTGGGTTTTATGACTCAACAAGGATTGGAATTCTATTTCTGAATACAACCTGCATGTGATCAAGCTCCAGGATCAACCACCACCACTGATACCACCACCTTAGTTACTATATACTGTATGTAAGCCAAAAGGCGAAAGTGAGAATTTTAAGAAGTATTAAGAAAATGTACATACATCAGTGAGCAAATCCCACAGGAAAGAAGTAACTCTACAAACACATAAACACTAACCTACTGGGAGAAGAATAAACATGAGAATGGCACCTTCAGGCTTCCAGACATGCACTGTGTGCCTTAATCATATCTGGGCTTCTGAGCATAGTCCTTATCATGTCAATGTGTGACTCATGAGGCTCCACGCAGACATTGCTCAAAACTAGCCTTGTGATTCTGGTTTTGTGGGTGCCTGTTTTGATCCCAGAAATCAAAATTGCCTGAAAGCTGCATCACCAAACCCTCAGCACTATATAAGTTAAGTCTGGGCTTTGGAGAAAGCTGTCTATTGACTAGAATAATAGAACAGAACTTCATTTAGTCATTCGGGCATATCAAAAATATTAAACTATACAAGCAGATATAAAGAAAACAATAGGACATGTTTCATAGTGAGATGTCATCTCTACAGTTAAGCACAATCTGATCTACTGTAAGTATTCTGTCCTCTTGGAAACTCTTTGATATAAAGAGTGCAGTCTTACTAGTTATATGCAGGCTTGTTCCCTGCAAAAAGAAGACTTTCGGTTTGACGTCACGGCGAGATCGGACACGAGGAGCAGGGCTCAGTGAACTCATGCCGAATCCTCCTTGTTGGAGGGCCCCCAAAGGGGCTAAAGTCACCCTGTAGGGGTGACGAAGAAAGGAGGGGCACCCTGCATGTTGCAGAGAGCGGCGGCTCTCCAGCTGGACCCAGGGATTCCCTCCTATCAACGATGAAGAGGAGAGGCAGCCATTATAGCTGCCGTGAAGCTGGGGCAGCTGAAGAAACAAAGAATGTGCTGGAGTGGTGTAGATGAACAGTGATTGGAACTGGGTGAGGTGATTCTTTTTTTACCTAGAATCTAACCCCAAAGAAAATAAACCTTGGGAAAGAGTTTGAAATGCTTGTCAAAGCGGCGAATAATTACAGAGAGAAAAATTATAGACCTGAAAGAAAAGGAACTAAAGGGAGAGCGCAAAATCTTTAAAATATAGAAAGATTGGATTTTTAAACTTTATTGCAATATTTTGGTAAGGCATTTTAAAATGCTGGAATTATTTGTCTGAATATTGACTATTTGCAAAAAACTGAAATAAATATTTGTCAGACTTTGTGCAATGTTGAAATTTAAGCTGAAGGCACCATCTACTGGTGAATGGAATATATACTAAATTCCTACAATCTTGGGAAGTACTGATAAGACAAAGGGGGGGTGGAAGTGGAAATAAATAACACCTGGAGGACTGCTATGCTATCTACTGTTCTATATCTGTCTACTTCATGGTTATTGGAGGTTTAACTGTGAGATTATGGAAGACATCTAAAGAAAGCAACAGTATCTAGGACTGAACTTACAGAGTGGGCTTAAGGAGACATTTGGAAATCTTCCTGGATTACCTAAATGGAACTAATTGACTAACTGTGGGACACAAAGAACTATAAATATTGCATTCCCCTGAGGAGCAATGCTAGGATTGAGCAAATGGTTTCTAAGCTGGCTTTCTGAGGTCATAGACAATTGAGACTTTGGGGCGGTGACAGACTACTGACAGGCTATTGAGCAATATTTGGACCTATAAGACAAGATGTTGCATCAGGGGGAGATGAGTGGATTTCAAAAAGAAATGGTGTTGATGCTCCAAAGTACTTATGATATGTTGATAAAGAACCACAGGGAGATAAAAGCCGAAGGAGAAGACAATAAAGACTTATGAATCAAATAAGGGACAATATATATTAAGAGTTCAAAAAAATGGGATTGGATAAAAAGAAAGATATTTTTGAAGAGAAGATAGGGGCTTGGGCAGATCCTCTGGAGGTACAGCAGCAAAAGATAGCAGAGATGGAAGAAATATTTGGGTTAAATAGGAAAGATGTAGACAGAGACAAAGACCCAAGAGAGGAGTTTGGGAGGCAAGTCAAAAAACGAATAAGAATTGAAATACTAAAGTGGGCAAGAGATGATGGTTAGAAAGGGAATGCTGTTTAATGTAAGATTGGCTTTACTGAGAGCTAGAATAGAGGTAGAAACAAGATCAAGGGGGAATATTATTATACATATTTTTATATAATATACTAAAAGTAACAGCTAGATATAAAGATTAGATCTTGAAAGATGGTATCACTATGTACGTTTATATAATATTGTGATTGTTATTAGAATGGCACACAAAAACACTGAACAACTAAACAATGAAGGAACACACTCTAATACAAATATGTATAATAACACAATTACATAAGTATGATTAATGTAACAAATATTATTAATATTACTATTATTATTTGTATTTAAATGAATGATACCCAGATGCCTCACTGTTCATATAATGATATTGATGTATATATTAAAAAAACCACCCCCAATTTCTGCTAAGTGCCCCGGTATTTTGGGTCTAGGACAATTCACCACAACTAAGTTGTCACAGCCAACTCGCCATGGCCAACTCACCGCAGCCAACTCACCACTGGGCAACTCGCCAAGGCCAACTCACCATGGGATAACTTGCACGGACAAGAGTTACACTAATATTGAACAAATGGTAGAATAGAGTCATTAAAGAAAGGATGCCAAAGGAGGGACAAAATGAAATGTGAATGACAAAAATTAAAATAATGTTTTAATTATTTTAAATAATTGAACTGCTGAATTGTCCTGTGGAGAGTTGGCCATGGCAAGTTGTCCTGCGGTGAACTGGCTGCAACTAGTTGGCCATGGTAAATTGACAGTGGCAAGATGGCTGTGGTGTGTGGGCCGCAGTGAATTGGCTGCAGTGAGTTGTCCCATTACACAGTATTTTTTAGGTTTTAAATAAGGATCTAAATAAGCCACCCCTTCTGCAGAGTACAATTTGCACTCAAAAAGAGTATGTCCGTGTGCCTTCAATGGTTGCTGCTCCACAAATGCAGTCTTTCTTCAAACAAAACTCCCAAACCAGAAAAGAAATGAAACCTGTGTCTATAATCTATTAGGAAGACATTTTTCTATCAAGAAAAAAGCAGGCTAGACATAGATGTCTACCACAACATTTTATGCCAGCGAAAAAGCCTATTTCCTATAGCATATGGTGTGCCCCTAATTTCGTCTGTGGAACTGGGGGAGAATTCAGTATAATGTGCAGTAGCTGTGGGTGGTGTTTTCAAACAACTACTGGAAAAGGGTATTCTTTCTCTCTTTGTTTGCCTAAGTAACTATTTTTTCGTAATTGCTGGTTATCCAGCTCCCAAGGAAAAGACTGTAAAAGGTGGTGAAACGGGTATGCCCTTTCTCCCATTTTCCACAGCAAATGGGGAAAGCAGGTTCATTAAGAAGTGAAATTGACAAGGATGTTAAGCTGAAGAATGGAGAGGAAGAACTTTGCAGCTCCTTAAAAAGCCAATTACTAGCTCTTATGGTTGCCATTATATACTTGATAGTAAGGAGTATACTTTATAATAAGGAACTAGTCCTTAACGCCTGCCCAGATCTCTTTCTCTTAGATGATCAGACAATTAAAATAAATTAGTTGTGCAGGGTAGGAGAGATGTATTTCCATGGGTTAATTTATTCAACTATAGAATTTAATCTTTCTGGAGTCGGAATTTGGGTTGCCTCTTACCCAAGTTTGTAACTGAAGTTTAAAAAGAAATAAATATTAGTCCCAGATTACTGTGTCCACCAAACTGTAAGAAATATTGATGCATAAAGTGTTTAAAACTGAAGCAAAGTGGTGGAAAGGATGAAAATACCAAAGAACCAACATCAGCTGAACAAAATATGCAGGTAAACATTTGCTGCCGTCATGATGCTGATGTGGTCAATGTGGCTTTAGGTGTGCATGCAAGGACCCACCTCTAGCTGTTCCATAAAAAAGCTTGCTGAATAGCAAAGTGGTAAGAAAAAAAGAGGGCAGGGTATGAAAAAACAAAAGAAAGGTGGGGTGAAGAGGGAAGGAGGCCTCCAAGTGCCAGAAAGAAACATCTTTATTGTGTACAGTAAAAGCATTTCAGAAAATTCCTTTGTCAAAGGCACTGTGCTTAACCCACTAAAATATTTTGATTGAAGAATGCTGGCTAAACATCACAGAGTTACAGCATCGCTGAACTGTGAACTCTTCTTTTGAGAAGAAGGGATCTTGCAGAGGCTGTACATTTATTTACATGCGTAAAATATATTAATGACAAGCCAGACGGTGTATCAATTAAAAGTATAACCTCTGTTGGTTGGTTGATATATCACATACATATTAGAGCAATCGCCAAGACACTGTAGTTGGCAAAGAGAAGTCATATCCTATGGCAGTGTTCCCCAACTTTAAGATAGGTGAACTTCAACTCCCAGAATTCCCTAGCCAGCCAATCCTGGGAGATGAAGTCCACCTATCTAAGTTACTAAGGTTGGGAAACATTGCTTTGAGGTTCTTGACTCCACTGAATATCTCCTTCCAAGCACTGCCATCTCAATAACTCTCAGTCCATTCCTCATTCTCTGCTGCCTTCTGAGAATTGGCCCCTTTCCTTCTCTTCCTCCTCTGCCTCCACTGCTACTCATTATGTGAAATTGCCACAAATCACTACAGGTGTGAGAGAGAGAGCCACCTCAATTACTGGGCAGAGCAAGGTGGCAGCCTCAGAGGAGCCATGAAAACACAGAAAATTATTGTTGCTGCTGCTATTGATGACGATGGTGTCTTTACTATCAGAAAAGGGGACTGCTGTTTGTGAGATCGTTCTGCCCGAGATGCCAAAATAATGTACTTTGATCAGAGAAGGTGATGCTTTGGCTCTCCACCTCAGAAAGCAAAATAATTTAGCTTCCCCTGATTAAGGAGCATTAAAACAAAACCAGAACCATGTGCCATTTTGTGTTTTTCTGTTACTGCAAGAAATTGCTAATTTTAGGCACAAAGTTCTAGAAACAGAGCAAGAACACTGCAAGGTATGGATTGCCTGACTCAATAGCTACTGTGCTGAAGCACTTGGAAAGCTGGATCCATTCAAAATCTACAGAAAGGATAACAAAGTTTTTCACCACTACCCTCTCCCTATTTAAACGTAGCCACAAGCTGATAGTCTTCATGAGGATCAAGAGTATTTCTAGGTGGGAAAACTATACTTGGAATCCCAAACGGGACCACCAGGTCTAAGCTGCAATAATGCAGGTGAACAATAAATATCAGGAAAGTTAGATATTTCTTTGTATCCCTGCTGTCTCATGCCTGTGGTCATGCAGGCTTTTGCAAGCTGCATTGGTCTCCCTAATCTGGAACATTAGTGGGGTTCTCAAGATTTTTGATCACAAATCAGCCTGAAAACACTACACAACAGAACAGCCTTAAGTCTAAACTACATTTTTCATGCAACGAGTTGACAACCCGGGAGATCGGGTCCTACTACCTCTGTACCATCTTCCCTAAGAAGACACACATTTCCTTGTGCTGTCCTGACTACTGAAAGCAAAGCATGCAATATTACATCACTGGGTCTACTGAGAAACTAAGAGCCCAGAAGGTTTACAGTAAAAATTTCAGTTGTGCCTAGATGTGAGCCTCCTTGCAACACCACGTTGTTGCTTTTCCTTTTCTTCTTGTCATGCTGCTGCTTCCACTCATAGAACAACTTCTGTCCCTTCTAGATCAGTGGGCAGATTATGACAGGACAGGTCGATTTCTACAGACTTGTCCTGCCCACTCTAGGCTCTTATTCCATTCTACCACACCTTCCAGCAAACGCAGTGATAATTGAGACCACGCATGCATTTCACAACACACACACACACACACACACACACACACACACACACACACACTTTAGGGAAAACACCACTACCACTACCATAACCATCACCACCACCATCAGGCACTCCAAATATTGAGGACGTTAGTCGTTCTCCTATTGTAATATTAATCAACACTCCAGTGTTCTGCAGATGAAAAGGCTGGCATTTGCAACAAAACCTTTAATAATAGGATTCCTGACGTCAGTTAAGGCAGATTAATACATGAAGGAATTGTCCTGAGAGAGCAATGGCTAAGGCATAATCTGCTTGCAGGTCAGGGCTGCCTTACGGATTGTCCTTCCTTCCTTCCTTCCTTCCTTCCTTCCTTCCTTCCTTCCTTCCTTCCTTCCTTCCTTCCTTCCTTCCTTCCTTCCTTCCTTCCTTCCTTCCTTCCTTTCGAACCTATTGTTCCTTCCTCTACCCACCCCCCTCCCCTCCCCTCCCCTCCCTTCTTTCCATCTCTGCATTCCTCAGAATTCAAGGACACAAAAAGTTTGAGCAATGTTGTAAAGAATGCTTCTGTGCAAGCAGACAGCTCCTTTTTCTATATCCACAGAAAACAGATTCTTCTAAAATTTTAAAACTACAACTTGGAAGCATTATTATTACTACGATTTTTTTCTAATAATTCTATGGAAGTTTATACAGATCAGACTAA
>QLTV01002579.1:868388-879664 GCA_003457575.1 Thermophis baileyi
ATATTTAAAGAGCAGAAACATAAAAAAGGGAGAAGAAAGAAAAAGGAGGAAAACAAACCTCACTCTTCATCCCCAGCAAGTATAATCAACATTAACAACTTATCATTATTTCTTAAAGTAAAACCAAATATCTTTTCATCCTCATAACTCATCCCATTCTCTAAAAACCTATCTCTAAAACCTCATTTCTTCATATTAATCGGCAAATCTATTAAGGATTATCAGAAATAACAACATACTGTAACTATTACAAACTGTAGCTAGGAAACCCAATTCAAATCCTCCCTTTTATATTTATATTTACATTTCTATTTAAACATATCCCCTCATTTTCTCTCTTGAAATAAACAAAATCCTTAAGACATCATCAGCCACCCCCAGTAAAAAAAAACATTGAACATTATTAGAAATAGCACCCCATTATTTTAGCCTTGATCAAATAAACCAGTTTTATACTCATTCTTCTTTCTCCCAAGTATTTTTGGATTCATCAAAAAAAGTGGTAACATTTGCTTTCTCAGAGTCTCTTTGTCTCCTCTCTCAGTGATCCTCTTTAGTAACACTTCCTGATTCTTTTGTAAAGGTAAATAATTTTAAAATGTCCTGTGCCCATTTATCAAAACTCTCCTTTAAAATAGCCATGTGGACGCCTCTAGCGTCCAACCTTCAAAGTCATCTTATCAGTTATTTTGAAATATAAACATTTCCCACAAGAAAGTTTTCTTTCAATTAACCAAGTCTTAAATCAAACCCATCTGAGCCCTTAATACATTTAAAACTTTCTAAAAACCAACATTAGTCATACTTTTGTTATATATTCCCCCCCTCACAATGTTTAATACAAATCTTTAAAGTTGTAGTTAAACTTTTTTTAACAGATTGAAGAAAACTTCCCAAGCTAAAGCTTCTCAATCTTTAAGAACAACACAATTACATCCAAAGTGATTAAGAAATTAGTCAAACTTAGAGTCTGTATAGATGACAGTAGTGACTATAAGCATGATCTAATCCCACAACTCCCAGCTGATTATAAGCCAGCTGCAAAAATGCAGTTCTTGCTGTCTGCTCATAAACAGCTGTCTGGAGTACATATGGGTAATCTTGCAATCTCTCCTTATTCTGGAGGGATTCCAACAGCCCAAAACCTACATTTGAATGCCATTTTTAACTGCAATGTGTCTCTCTATTCTTGAAGGACATTGGTTTATCATAGGGACTCACTGGAAGCTCTCTGCTATTATTACTATTAATGAAGTTATTTACATGGTCTACCAGATAGTTCTGACTGAATTTTGACAAGGATCTAAGATACCTCAAGATATCATTGTAATGTATATGTGCAATTTTTTTGTCATTAGTATGTGGAGATTCTGTCCATTTCTGTTGTCTCAAAGTGCTTTTCAGATTTTTGGTATGACACTTAATGTATCGGCCATTATTGGCATCACAACTCCTTCCTTTTTTCCACATTCATTGGCTCCTTATTTGAAAGTCTTCATATTTCCAACTCATTCTCATTGAAAATTCTTCTATGTCTAATTATACATTGTCAGTTACTCATACTTGTTTCTTGGTAATCAAATCATATTTGGCTTATTATGATCTAAATATTTATCATATTTCTCCTCAGAGGACACTGGGTCAATACAAATTCCTGTATAAAGAAATGTATACAGAAGTGGTAGATAGGTATATAGAAATATTTGTATGCCTTTGGGGGAATAAATGAAGAAAAGCACAAGAGGGAAGATTGATGAGTGTTACTACATTTGAAGCTGCCTTCCCACAATATCAACAAAATTAAAGAGGATGACAGGTAAAATCAATCTTTATTTTGGTCCTCGGCCAGCATTAAAGTATAACATAAAACCCACAAAATTGCCATGAAATAACTATCCCTTTGGAGAATGGCGATATTCTAGGTCATTCTGACTGTGCATTAAATGACATGAGAATGAACAAGAAGGATTTTTTAAAAACAACAACAAAAAAGGCTGAGAACGGACAAGCCTGTCACTTAGATGTCCACCCAAGTTGTAATACTTGTCTGAAAGCGGCCTGCTAGAGGGAGATCGAGGGGAAGAGAGGTCGTCAAATCTTTTTCCTCGTGCTTGTTCTGCTGCTGCTACATTTGATGGCTAGCAAGTGATATCCTCCCCCCCCCCCAATCTCCTCACATTCTCACTCGACTATGGGTAAAATGCACTGTTCTCACTTTGGCTGCATGGCTGACCCGGTGCCACTGTTTAGGGTCCTTAGAAAGCTAATGAGTAAAGTGGCTTTCTGCCTTCTCTGCAGGGACTGGGGGTGGGGAGACAGAGGGAATGTCTCACCCCTGGAACACCCCCATTGACACCCCCCAAACAACTAGCAACAGTGGAGGTTTTTTTTTTTTTTTTAAAGCCAGATTTGGGGAGGTGGTTCAATTCAGCATTTTCTATGTCTAAAAATAGTCCCATCTTGTGGTCATTTTCAATTGAATATAAAAAATTCCTGCTCTGTATAAATCTATCTTCTTCCCCTATTTCACATATACACATCCAGTCTTTATCTGAGCTGAACAGAACTATGATAAAAGAGAACGAAAGGAGCCAAGTGCAGCAGGGGTGGGTTCTAACTTACCTCGCTGCTGGTTCGCTTCCTCCCACGCTGCATGGCCGCGCCTCTTGGGCGCGCGCATGCTTCGCACGCACGCGCATGCGCAGTGCAAAAAAAATTTTAAAAAATTCCCCCCTCCCAAAAAAGCCAAAAACAAGATGGCGACGCATGCGCAGTGCCGGAAACTCGGCTTCTGTGCATGCACGGGGGGGGGGGGGGGGGGGGAATGATGTGCCAGGCTCAGTAAAGCCAACATGCATAATAACTGCATCATTATTATTCTATTCAAGCCCCCCACCCCCCACCCCAAAAATCTGGGCATCCTCTGAAATAGGGACTTCAATTCTTAAAATATCTGAACACCAACAGAACCGGTTCCGTGATGTCATCAGCGGGTCACTACCGGTTCAGGTGAACTGGTCCAAACCGGGAGGAACCCACCTCTGAACCGCAGGGGATCTGAAGACCCAACATCCAGCTGCCTCTTCTGTTGTGTTCTTCATGGGGAAGAAGCAGAGTCGATCAGCTTTTCCAGCCAGAGAGTTCTCCCCCCTGTAATCATTTGTATTCAGGTAAAAAACAGGACCATGCCTCTTCAAAATAACACCTGATTACCCTTCTCAATTCTTTCTTCCAAGTCAGCATAGAAAACCTGCGGCCCTGAAGTCTCTTGGTGTCCTTGCCGTGCCTGGCCTGACCATGGCATAATTGCTTGGGAGGACTAGGATAGTGTGAGGGCTTAATGTGGCTTACCATCCACTTTTAACTAGCAGCAGAATGGTAAGATTCCAGAATGGGAGCTAGAGGATCTCTCTAGAAGAGCAGAGAGAGAGAGAGAGAGAGAGAGATCAAGACCTTTCAAGATTTCAAGCCACCCACATATACACAAATATATCAGCTGAGGGACCAAAGGCTTGTGCCTAGTGCTTCCAACATTTTATTTTTCAATGAGCATCACTAAGAAATGAAGATCAGTTTGCAGAACCATACCTTCCTACTCAGCCTTAATTTTCTGCTTCACACTCTGATTTCCCCCAAATTAAGCCCCCAATGGTCCCATCCATCTTGAATTCCAACTATTAAAATGATAGGATAATAATGGTAACGTTGAACTTGTCTGTCCTGCCAAATTTTCTGAAATAGTGAGAAGAGTGTATGTATAGCAGGCAGGGTTGCTTCATGTCTCTCCCCAATTCAATGGGCTTTGAATCCCTCTTTCTCCACTGTAGCATACAGCTATATAAACCTAATAAATAAAATAAAATATAGAACATGGATGTTGGAAGTGAAGGAGAAGGAAGGAATGTCCTATAGTTCTCTGACTGCCCCAGGATCTCCAGCTGGGTTTGAAATCTCTGATAGCAATAGCACTTAGACTTATATACTGCTTCACAGTGCTTTACAGCTCTCTCTCAGCGGTTTACAGAGTCAGCCTATTGCCCCCATCAACTGGGCCCTCAGTTTACCCACCTCGGAAGGATGGAAGGCTGAGTCAACCTTGAGCCTGGTGAGATTCGAACTGCCAAACTGCTGGCAGCCGGCTGTCAGCAGAAGTAGCCTGCAGTACTGCACTCTAACCACTGTGCCACCGCGGCTGATGGGGGAAATCTGGTCTCTAAAAAAACCCCTAAGTCACCCCAAATGATAGTTTCTATAATCATAAACATAGAAATTAACAGCCCAGTTTTCTGGATTTACTTTGAAAACTTGCCCATGAATTATTCCCTATTAAATATGTTTAAAATTGCATTTCAAGCATTGTTTTGAAAGAGATTCAATGCATACTGTACATGATAGATTTCTCTGCCCAGTTCTTGAGGAATCCCCAGACAACCATAGCTGATCTTGCAAAACTAAGCAAACTGGGATCTGATTAGGAAATCCTACAGTTGTAAACTAGACTTGGAAGCCAATCAGGAGTCACTGGGAAAAAAGCACGGAGAAAAAAAGTCTATTGCATATTTCATGATTTCACCAAGAATATCTCCTCTTTCACCTAGTATGGACTGGGTATTGCAACTTCACTTTGGTATTGATATATATGGTCCTGTCACCACAGTATAAATTAATCCTCTGAGTATTTCCCAAATGTAGGGAGATGTTCCCAACAAATCATTTGTGGGTGATCCTCTACAGAGTAGGCCAATGAAGCATAACTGTAAAAACGAACAGTGAAGTCTGCCGCCCACTATCACAAATGGTTTGGCAAGAAGCTTTGCAAGAGGAATCTCCCTAAATATGAAGGTGGAGGAGTTTGAGATTTGATCCATCATGCCAACCAAAAGCAGAAGGGGAAAAAAACACAGCCATCTGCCTATGTTACTACAAACATGTTTTCCTTTCAACGAAGCCAAGCAGAACATCAATAAAAGATGGCACTCTATGCTGTGTGGGTGTCAACAGCAGGGTATGTGTGTGTTTGGGTTTGTGTACAGTCAGGAAGGCAAAGCAGACCGCTTTTCAACAAGGTTCTGTAATTAGAAAACTGCCAGGCAATTTTGGGGTTTTGCTTTTAAGAAATCTGATGCTAGAAATGGGATACTGTTCTCCCTCTCAGCAACCCGTGCCTTTAATTTGACATTTTTTTACTTCTCTGTATCTTACAGGATCAGAACTGGTTTATATCATTTTCTTCGTACCTGTTAGGTTGGAATGCCAAACAGGGCTTTCCTGTCTACTCACATGCAAAAGAGATAAAAGATTACTTCACAAAGCCTAAAGAAAATCAATATTAAGGCTCAGGGGATCTTCCATAAAAGAATCTTGCAATCTTTTATCCTTCTGTAATAGGGTCTTGAATCTGTTGTCTGAGGTAACCAACTCGTGGAATGTTGGGAATATTTTCAAACAGAGGATTTCCAACAGTCCCTTCTTCCCACCCAATAATGAAAAGAAAGATATGTAGCAATGAAAAAACAAAATAATTGAAATGAAAGCTGATCTTGGCTCCATCACATTCTGAGGGAGGACATTTAATGACTCTTGTTTGGAAGTATCCCAGGATCTGATGAGGATAACTCCCTTCAAGGCATCCTCACACCCACATAGGGTAACATTTGCTTTACTGATTTTCGGCATAATTTTATCATTTGGGCAGAGCCTCTAATGCTTGGGCAATCACAAGATGCCAATCTCTTCTAGATACTGAAGCTGGCTAAAACAATCCATCACATCTCACCAGCACTCTAGTTCTTGAATCCAGAAAGCCCTTTCAAAACAATTCACATAGAAATGTTCTCCTTCTTCTTGGAAACTGCCCAAATTTTAAGAAACTGTTACGAGATCATCCCAAAGGTGCTTTTTCAAAAGGCAAGTGGACTTTGTTTTTCCATGAAGACGTTTCGCTTCTCATCCAAGAAGCTTCTTCAGTCAGAACTGATGATTGAGGAAGCTTCTTGAATGAGAAGCAAAACATCTTCATGGAAAAACAAAGTCCACTTGCCTTTTGAGACCTTTGGGACAACCATGACCTGGATGACTGAGAATCTCCATAGACATGTTACGAGATCAGTTTCAAAATTAAGGCTCCAGGTAATAACTCTCACCTTCTTTAAAATTCATAAAAAAATTTAAATTTAATCAGCGAACAGCTTACAACTAAATATTTGAAAAGGCTCAAGACATTTGTCACACCTGAAGGAAAACACAGTGTCGTTCCCCCCCCCCCCAATACCCCAAATGGAGTCAACATTTTAACTATGTTTGCTGTATCACTGGTACCAACTCTGATTTTTACAGTATTTCCCACCAACCTACATGGCATCACTAGATAAAGGTTAGCCTGCCTTGTTGCATAAGAAAACCAGCTCCAACTTTTGATGAAGAGCAACATCTGTCATATCTGGGATTACAGGCAAGAACAAAGAGAGTAGCTTTCAAGGAAGTTTGATGATCAATATCTCTTATTTTAAAAATTAGCCACTAAACTCATAGCATCCCACTTCTTGGCCGTGTTCTTTTTATTGCTCTTTCTTTTTTGTACCCACTAACACATTTGTTACATTTTTTTCCATGGGGAAAGAAAACAAATATTTATGAAATAGGACTGAGCCGAGGTGGCGCAGTGGTTAGAGTGCAGTACTGCAGTCTACTTCAGCTGACTGCTAGCTGCAGTTCGGCAGTTCAAATCTCACCGGCTCAAGGTTGACTCAGCCTTCCATCCTTCCGAGGTGGGTAAAATGAGGACCCAGATTGTTGGGGGCAATATGCTGACTCTGTGAACCACTTAGAGAGGGCTGTAAAGCACTGTAAAGCGGTATATAAGTCTAAGTGCTATTGCTATTATAAAAGGAATTAGAAGAATAAGGAATGCTAGATACTGTACCAAACAGGATAGTTTCAAAAGTTGAAATTACCTCCGCCCCCCCCATACTTAAGAAATATGTATCAGTAGCAAAAAATGGAATGTTCAAAGCAAACACAACAAAGCTTTTATTCCACTTACTTCCCCCCCCCCTGAACCAACAAAAAGCATAAGAAATGAAAAGCTAGCAAAAAAAAAAAAGGGTGTGTGTGTGTGTGTGTGTGTGTGGAGAATGTTAAAAGGCATTATAATTTCTGCTATGACAATCTGAAAACCCAGAGAAAGAAAACTAAAGCAGAAATGTAGTGATGAAAAATATTCACCATTTCTCTCTTTAAATATTAAAGCTAGCAAAAATTCCTATCGGAGGAAAATTATTTGTTTACTTATGGCCCCAGACCAATAAAATACAAACACAGCATAAGTAGGTATCAGCTGATTCTGCAAGAACTTTGCAAATTTCATTCATATCTATATTTATAGCTATACGTATATCTATGTGTACAATCTATATGTATATCTATATGTATATCTACATCTTTACATCTCTACGTCTGTTTCTTTATTCTGTGTTTCTATTGTTACTTGTTTTTAATCATTTCTAAACCATTCAGAGTTGCTGGGTGTTGGGCAGGATATAAATTTAACAAATTACTGTTATTAACTATACCTCAATAGAGATATTCATTCTATTAAACATAAATACCCACAATAATGCAAGGTTTTGAAAAACATCACTTAAAATTCCAGAGTTAATTATATCTAGTGAACAATGTGTAATGTCTTTATTTCATTTGCCCATAATGTCAAACATCCCAATTCAGATCCCAATCAGTGTAAATATTTTAAAAAGTCCAAAAAGCTATCAGGATTTATTTCCCATTGATTTTGACCTGAGAACAACCTGAATTTACAGTCAGTGTAGCACCTTCCTTTCTTCTAGAACATGAATTCGTGGGTTAGATCTTTTCACAATCTTTCGTTTTCTTTAATAAAAATATATATGCAAACTCTTTTAAAAATATGCAAAACTCAAATGAAGCCTCACACGTAGCAGCAGTACAAAGCTACACACACAATTGTGATACATGAGACAAATATCCCACCTCTCTGACAAACAAGCCACCCCAAGCTTTATACAGAGTGGATGCATCTGCCTTAGGCAGCTTTCTGGTTTTCTTCTGAACCTTGTTAATCCGACACAAGAAACAGCCAATCATTAATGAATCCATTCTTTTTTAGAAAAAAAGAGGTTTCAAGCTTTACAGTAGCAGTTCCTAGCAGGAATCACTGAGCTACCTCTATTTTCTTGATCAAACACATGATCAAACCTCAGTGTGTGCAATGGATTAGCAACAGGATCCCCCAACATTGTTGTATTTATTGCAATGCTGCTAGGGGGCAAAAAAGAGTTATGGACAGCACTACTCCAGAGGAAAATTCCTTCTCTATCCTACACAGTTTCTCCCATGTCATCCTGCCTCCTGCAATTGCTATAAATCTTATGAGAACAGGCAAGGCAGGAGAACCAAAATGCCTTCTTTTCTGTAATATCAGTGTTAAGAATGACCCAAATATTATGGGACTGCTAAATGTCTATGGAGATTCTCAGTCATCCAGGTCATGGTTGTCCCAAAGGTGCTTTTTCAAGAGGTAACTGGACAGAAAGTCCAGTTGCCTCTTGAAAAAGCACCTTGGGGATATGGGACTGCTAGGTAGACTTAAATAAACCTTTCACCGTGTTGACTGGGAATTCTGGGTGATGTAATTCCCCAACATGTCAGACTAGGGAAGATTGGAACGATATGTTTTGTGTCTATCTGGATATTTTTGGGAACTACCTGATAGAAAGATGTCTCTCTGACTTCCACAAATATCCTGGTTATGGGAAAGGTAGCCTCTGGGGTAGAGTGGTCTTTGGCCACTCTCAGCCTCCAGTGTCATTGCAGGCAAAGGAAGTATTTCATAAATTAAGGGGAGGAGAAGAAACAACACCCCCCCTTCAAATATTGAGGTCACTGAACCTTGGTGACAACATCTAGGGAGGTTTGAGCAGCTAAGCAGTCAGATACACGGTTACTTCTAACTATCTCAGTTCGTGTTGGGCTTGAGGTTTGGGAGAGGCAGGGAACAGATATACAAGCCGTTTAACTGGTCCAAGGACTGCTCGTGGCCTTTTGTTGGGTGACTTCTCCTCATCCACACACTCCCTTGCATATTCGGAAAAGGAAATATGCTGGCAACTGACCAGATGCAGCAATGCTCAGCCACCTTCTTCCTCCTTCCCCTCCCAAACAACCCTTCCCCCACCACGAGCAGGCTGCCCTCCCTTCTCCCAACTATTCATAATAGGCTTCAGAAAGCCCAGCCAATTAAAGATGCTTAAAAGTGGGACAAGCATGCAGAGGAGGAGGAAGGGTGCATGCAGAAAAAGGACAGGTTGGGGGTGGCCTTGCGGGAGAGGGGAAAGCAATTCCGCCACCTCAGAATGAAACGATCGCCGAATACATTCCAAAAGAGAAGGAGAGGAATGAGAAACAGAGATAGAAATGAGAACATCCCACAATATACACACATACATGCCGCCCCCCCCCACTTCCCAGTATGCAACTAAAGATCATGCCACAAAGTGAAATGGGGCAAATCAGACAGAAGAGGCAGGCAGCTGGGGCCAGGCTTTCCTTGACCAAGGCTGCACCAAATCTATCTCCACAAGCAGAAATGATTAGCATTCAAACCAGTTCCTCTCTTGAAACTGCTGCTTGTTTTAAGGCACAGAATTAGGATGGCCAATTCAAAAGTCAACCCCAGGTACGCCACACAGGTAAAGGAGGCCATATGTCCAGAGTCAAAAGATCTGGAAGAGTATTCATCATCAACCTGATGCCCACCAAAACTGGAATAACAGTTGGAATAGTAAGCATCAGGTAGGGAGAGGCTGGCCAGGAATAAGGAATCTCCGTTAGAGTTTATGGAATAGTCATGGGAACATGGAATTCTTGGCAACATGGAAGGAAATAATTCCTAGCAATTGACTCAAGGCTGATATATTTAACCCTGGCAATTGGTATTTTTGAGAGCTATCACCACTGCCTCTAACATTAATCCTCTACATTGTCCAACTGCTTCTCCTAGCCGTGGATTACCAGACGATGTTAAAGTACAGTTCCCATCATTCCCACCAATGACAAGAAATAAAGTGCTGTAGTCTCTATAATACTGTTCCCTGTATCCTCTCCACCTCTATTGTTCACCTAACCTTCCTGGGGTCTGCACAGGAAACAAAATGCACTTTATTACTCGAAATGGCAAGCAGGGAGTTGTCTTTATAATTGCTCGTCTAAGGATATTTTTGAAAGTAAAATCAAAAGTGCAAAAGCTATTGCATCAGAGATAAAAAAATCTAGCTCAGCTTATCCTGTGACCTACAAATATTCCAATCATTGGAAGCAGTAGGAGACTAGGTTCTTGCAAATAAACATGACACTTAACATACCCAGGCAGCATCTTGTTTCTGCCCTATCCCTATACAGATAACTTCAGGTTGTTCCAGACCAGCAATGACACGGTCTTAAATTTAAGCAATGTCCTATGCTAAAGCAGCATTCCCACCCCCCTTTATTCCAACACAGTCCAAGGGCAGCTTCAAGGTGAATTGAATCTCTTAAGCTTCCTCGCCCATTACCTTGGAAGGAAGTCATGTGAGCCAAGTGGCTGGGAACAGCGGTAATGGAGACAGGATAGGGACCAGCGATGGAGGCAGCCCATTTCATCCTGGTATTCCGTAGTCTTCTGCCGACTCAGTGACAGATGGAGAGCATTTCAAAGGCCCACTGCTTTAGAAGCAGGAACACCAAAAATGTGAGCCACCTCCTCCATCCTTCAGTCTGAAATGGGTCAGCCCAGTTGATCTACTTAGGATTCCACCAGTTAACTCTCCCCTTGCTGCTGATGCCCGTGTAGGGCAAAGCTTATTAAAATACTCTCACTCCCAGCATGCCTCTTAGGCTTCTCCCATCCTCTTCTGTTAATCAGAGTTGATTCTTCCTTCACCCTGCCATATCTGAGAACTATTCTTCTCCTTAGGCAGGTCTCTGCATGAAGAACTGCAGCTGAAATGAAATCCAAGCATAATTGAGTTTCTCCCTGGGCTTGGGTGGAGTGCTTAGCAAGTCCTGGCTGTGTTTCCAAAGTGGGATGGGGTCTGGCTTGAAACCAGAGAAACAACCTTGATAACAATCACACATAGGATACACATACAATCTCTCTCTCTCTTCTCTTCTCTTCTCTTCTCTTCTCTTCTCTCATTTCTCTCTCTCTCTTATTTCTCTCTCTTTCTTATTTCTCTCTCTCTCTCTCTCTCTATATAGCAGAA
>QLTV01002579.1:888771-909363 GCA_003457575.1 Thermophis baileyi
GAAGGTATGGCACTCTAAATACTGCAAAACTCCAATTAAAAACATTATTCTCACAATTTGCAGTGCTTCCTAGGAATGCTAAAAAGTGCTGCTCAGCATTATATGGATCATCTTAAATTGACTATCCTGCTGTAGGCATATAGTGCATCCAGAAAATATTCAGTCCCCCTTCACTTTTGTCAATTTTGTTATGCTGCAGCCTGATTCTACAGTTGTTGAAATTCATTTTTTTCTCATTAATTTAAATCAGGGATATCAAACTCACGGCCCGCGGGCCAGATGCATCATGCGCTGGCCACTGCCACGCCCAGGTTAGCGAAGGGGGAAAAAGTCATGATACATCACGTGACAATGCCATGATGATTAGAAAGGTTGAGAACCACTGGCTTAGAGAGTGCTGTAAAGCACTGTAAAGCGGTATATAAATCTAAGTGCTATTGCTATTGCTATTGCTATTTCCTCTTTGCAGAAACAATTCTGTCACACACAAACAACTTTCTCTTTTATATACTTTTATATAGTGAAAGACTGAAAAAAAAAACTGGGCTCAGAAGCTATTTGTGCTTACTATCTAATAAGTCCCATTGATTTCAGTGGCATTTTCTTTGAGGATGGAATTCTCTCTCTCTTTTCCCCCATTGCATGGTCCTACCGACTTTCCTCTTGTTCATTTTCAAAGTCCTCGTTTCCATATTCTGAGCAAATGTAAAACGATTCTAATCTTAAGGATTCCAATACAGATATTCCTCAACTTACAACAGTTCATTTAGTGACTGTTCAAAGTTACGACACTGAAAAAAGTGAGTTATGATTGTTTTTGATCATATGATCACAATTCAGATGCTTGGCAACTGGTTCATATTTATAACCATTGCTGTGTTCCAAAGTCATGTGATCACCTTTTGCAACTTTCTGACCAGCAAAATCAATAGGGAAGCCAGATTCACTTAACAACCGTGGTAATAACCTAGCAACTGCAATGATTCACTTGACAACTGTAACAAGAAATGCCGTAAAATGGGGCAAAATTCACTTAACAAATGTCTCACTTAACAACAGAAATGTTGGGCTCAATTGTGGTCGTAGGTCAAGCACTACCTGTATTCCTTTTGCATAAATACAATACTCATCCAGACTCAGAAAGAACTCTTGAATATCGCTTATTAATTTGCTATATTTTTTCTGGCTCCGATAGAAGGCAATGCATTGTAGTAGTTTCTGGATGTCAGGGCCTTTCCCATTGAGTTAAAACCCTATCCACTAATCCTCAAATTGACAGAAAACTGTATTGTAATCACATAAATTTGCTGTCCCACTGTTAATCCTTATCCTGCCTCTATGGCCCTTGTTTTGACATGTTGCTGAATGATGCTGCTTGATAAGCAAACCGATTGAGTCTTCCAACTTTGCTGTTCTCCCTCTTCTGTAGGACACCAGTCAGGCCAGTGGAGAAAATATCCATCAATCATGATGCAGCAGCAGCAAGGAGACATGTCTAGCTCCACTCATCATTTCTAAACTCCAAAGCCTTGAGCCAGGATGAGCTACACCTGCCTTGGTTCTCTTTTCTGTGGCCCCTGGAGGCCTTCCCCAAGATAATTTCACCGAAACTGTGAATAAGATATATAATATATACACATCCCACTCCAATCTGAAGAAAACATTGCCATTGCTTCTCTGGTTATGTCACTGCCACGTTTCTTCTATGGCCTTCAGTGCAGACTCTGGCTACAAAAAGGTCGCCCATCCTTGAACCAAAGTCTTGGACTTAAGACTAAAGTTCATGTGTGCCCTCAAGGAACACTCTGTGGTTCTAAGACAGTTGGATCTTCCCTCCTCCCTTTGGTTGCCAATCTGGGAATTAGAACGCTTCAGCTCACAAAAATGCTATGAGCAATTTAACGAGCATCAAAAAGCTCTCTGCACTTTCTTGAAAAGTTAGACATACTATAAATAAGTCATAGCAGAATTTCTTGTTTGAAGAAGTGGAAGGATGTTCACCTTGGAAACAGGTCCCTATGTTTTCTTCTTCTGTGCAGAAAGGAAAGGGTTAGAGTTAGGCACCATCAACAAATAGCCCATTAAAAAATGAAGTCACACCTGTCTCAAAATAGATTTGGCCATATACCACAAGGAATTCTGAGGTTTAACACAGATTCCTTTGTGAGAAAATGAGAAAAGAATACTTTCCCCTCAATTCACAGCTGTAAACGAGTACAGAGTGGGTTCAATCTAGGGCAGATTTTTCTCACATACTGTAGAAGAACCATAAGACCTAATGAACTTACATGTAGGAGAACAGAGATGATGCTCTCAATTTTCTGAAAATGCACACAAACACACACACACACACACACACACAGAGAGAGAGAGAGAGAGAGAGAGAGAGAGAGAGAGAGAGAGAGAGAGAGAGAGAGAGAGAGAGAGAGAGAGAGAAAATACACTTTCCTGGCAGATACAGCATACTATAAGTACTTGCAGTCCAGATTAGGATTGTGTGGGCTTCAAAATTCATTTGAAAAAAGCACTTCAGACTTTGTGTGAGCACTACACCTTTCTATTATTCATTAAAGCAACCTGGCTTTTCTCAGACTTCCCCCCCCCAAAAAAGTCCCTGTTTTAAGGAGTCCACCATTAATGTTATTGCATCTCTTAAAGCAGGGGTCTCCAACCTTGGCAACTTTAAGACCTGTGGACTTCAACTCCGAGAGTTTTGCTGGCTGAGGAATTCTGGGAGTTGAAGTCCACAGGTCTTAAAGTTGCCAAGGTTGGAGACCCCTGTCTTAAAGTATTTTGAAGATTGAAAGAGTAGTTAGGTGCTTTAATGAATAGCAAAGAAGAGCTATGCTCATGTGAAGTTCAATAAAGTCTTCCAAATTATGTTGAAAGCATTGTTGTTGTTAGTCGCGAAGTCGTGTCCGACCCATCGCGACCCCACGGACAACGTTCCTCCAGGCCTTCCTGTTCTCTACCATTCCCCGGAGTCCATTTAAGCTCACGCCGATTGCTTCAGTGACTCCATCCAGCCACCTCATTCCCTGTCGTCCCCTTCTTCTTTTGCCCTCAATTGTTCCCAGCATTAGGTTCTTCTTCAGTGAGTCCTTCCTTCTCATTAGGTGGCCAAAGTATTTCAGTTTCATCTTCAGGATCTGGCCTTCTAAAGAGCAGTCAGGGTTGCTCTCCTCTAGGACTGACTGGTTTGATCGCCTTGCAGTCCAAGGGACTCGCAGTAGTCATCTCCAGCCCCATAGTTCAAAGGACTCAATTCTTTGGCGCTCAGTTGAAAGCATGCCTAAGGCCTAATACGTTTCTCTCTTGTCTCCCTCCTCATACAAGCTAGTCCCGGTCGGACAAATAACAAAGATTTAGGTAATCCTCAATTTAAACAAATGTAAAAATTTAACAAAATTGAACTTTACTTACATTTTCAGCTCTTACCCACATTTTACTTCTTGTCAATACTTAAGCAAACATATTGCTGCACAAAGAATCCTTGAACATTTAGAGACCAGTAATATTCAACAGCAGTTCTATTATATTTATCCACCTGTCTAACCGTAAAGTATTAGGAGCCATAGACATGGGTGGGCCAGGGGTGGGTGCATATCAACAGAAGAAGAGACTTGGAACCTTAGAGAAAGTCCCACAATGTCTGGAGAACCAAGTTAGCCACCTCTCTGGTCTTTTGACACTTTCTCCTTGATTAGTGAAGAGAATTAGCACCCTTCTAACTAACATAAAGGAAATAGAATTGGCAAGATGCTCATCTGATTGCAAAAGATTGGCAGAACTGGAATTATAATTCAAAAGAGGAATATTTTCTAAAGGAGGAAAATGCCGGTCCTTCTGATCCAACTGTTAATCAACTAAGCAGAAAATCTTTCCATCTTTATCTGATTTTTATTGATACAACACGTCTAAATGGTTGTCCCTTGAGCAGTTTTATTTCAAAGCTCCTTCGCCTTGGCTCTTGTTTGTCCGTACCTCCAGCTCTGGAGAGGATTCCTAGCTGGTGCCTTGACACCATTTAGATGTTTGCTTCAATCTCAACTTGCACAGAATCCAAGATGAGAAAATGACCCCCAATGTGAAAGATAATTTCCTTTTTTATTGTGGATGTGGGAGACCAGGTGGTCCTGAAATTGTACAGAGAAAAAGATGATAGATGCACGTGATCACCTGAGTTTCATAGGGACTGAGAGATTTCTCTCTCATTCACACTTCAGCTGTGATGGTATGAGGGAATGCACGTTGGCAGGAGCATTTTATTCTATAAAATCAGCACAATTCTACTCCTGTCCTTGAAAGCTAACTTGGCCTGCCCTAGTGTCAAGATGGAACTGTGCCCGTTAGTCCCGGTGCCAATAGGCACCACCCCAGTTGGCCTCCCATTCTCCCTAATGTCAGGATCTTGTAAGATGGGCAGGATGTTTCTGCTACAAAATTGCTCACATGCATGCACACCATTCAATCTTTGCAGTTGAATACTTCTCCCCCCCTCCGCCCAAGTTTAAGGGAAAGCCAAAAAAAAAAAAAAAGTGAGAAAAAGAATCAGAATGTTAAAATCTTCAAGCCTAATTGCAACAGAACAAAGATAAATGGCTTGGCGAGCGGTATCTTTCTGTTGTGGCGCCAAATGGAGAAGTCAAAAGCCAAGCTGATTCAAGTTGGAGGGAATACTTAGGTGGAGGGAACACTGAGGCTGGTATATGGGAAGGCCAGGTCTGAATCTCAGCTGAATGCGCCGTCTATCCATAGGTCAATTGCTACCTTCTGTCTGTCTTTCATCTATTCTTCCTAAGGAAAGAAGCCATTCATTTAATTCAAAATGGCATCACATAACTGAGGTGGGGGGGGGAGAGCAGGGGAGGTTGTAGACTTGTGATTGATTTGGGCACGTACTTCCACCTTTAAGAAAACATGTATAAACAAAAAAGGATAGACGGAGACCAGCTATTGGCTCTAATTAGAGAAATACATGAGTGTAATATGCAAAGTTTCTTCTAAAATTTTGCTCTTGCTAAAAGAGACAGCTGGAGAACGCTGCTACACTAATTTATGGTGAATCCAGCCATTTTTAACAAGGAACCTATTTTCAACTTGGATGGGCCAACCAGGGTGTCAGGCCTGGAAGCCATCTTGGGCATTGGATCTTCAGGCCTGCCACATTTAGTGCTGTGGGAAACTGGGAGGGGGAATTGTGTGAGCGAGGAGATATAGTCAAAATAACATTCCTTTCTCCGAGAGTCAAGCTCACTCTGCCCTGCACCTGGATGGGTGTGCCTGGGAGGTATCTCCAGTTGGGACGGTGCATGGATTGGACCATGTGATGGACATGTGGGTGCTGGGGCAGGGACTTGAACTTTCTTTTGGGTGTGGAAAACCGGAAGCTTTCAGATTGGGGTTTTCCCAGATGTGCCAATATGACATCTTTAATAAAATGGAACTTTGAGGAAACTCAAGCCTCAGAGTTTTCTTTCATTGGGGGTGTTACTTGGAACCCTGACACAGGGTCTCTTTAACCCTCTTTTTCCCAGTGCAAAGAAGAGCTGGGAACTATGCATCTTGTCTAAAGATCAATTCCTCAAAATGTTACATTGCACAAGGTTGTTTACACACCAGCGGAGCTTCCAAGCCAAGCACTGTCAGTAATAAGGGCATCACACATCAAAGACCTAGTGAAGCCGACTCATGTGGTTATCACCGTGTTTAGACTGCCTCAATTTGCTGTAATGGGGCTGCCTTGAAGAGGATTTGGCAACTGTAATTAGTAGAGCAGCCAGGCTATCAGCAGAAAGAAGTCATGTAACACCAATAATCCACTGGCTGTATTGTTTACCAATAGATTTGTAGGCCAGTTTGAAGTGCTGGAATTAACCTATAAAGCCCACATTGCATATCCCTAGGGCAGTGATGGCGAACCTTTTTTTGCTTGGGTGCCAAAAGGGTGCGCGCGCGCACGCGATAGCACGTGCTCGCGTGCCCACACCCATAATGCAATGCCCTCCCCCCACGCATGCGCACACAACCCCCCCACGCTGCCCCCCCACGCACGCACGCAGGCCTCACTGAAGCCTCCGGACTTCTGGTAGGCCCGTTGGGCCGTTTTTCGCCCCCCCCACGCTTCAGGAAAGCCTCCGGGGCCTGTGGGTGGTGAAAAACAGAGCCAACGGGCCTACCGGAAATTCGGAAACAAACTTCTGGTAGGCCCGTTGGGCCGTTTTTTGCCCTCCCCAGGCTTCAGAGGCTTTCCTGAAGCCTGAGGAGGGTGAAAACGGCCTCCCCCCCGCCCTCCGGAAGGCCGAAAATCAGCTGGCCAGCGCGCTGGATCTGACATAGGGCAATGCCGCGCATGCCCTCAGATATGGCTCTGCGTGCCACCTGTGGCACGCGTGCCATAGGTTCGCCATCACAGCCCTAGGGTATCTTAGAAACCGGCTACTTCAGACTCGGATTGCCCTGTGCAAGGATCCAGACCCAGTAAGCAAAAGGATCTTTTTTACCTATTAAAATTTAATAAATAGCCAGTAAACCTTAATATAACACAAATATATGTACCTACTACAAATGCAATGGAAGAAGACATCACAACATTCAATGGCAGCTTGAAAGAGGTGCTAGATTTAAATTAAGAATGTACTATTGGTAGTTAGAATGCAAGTTGGAGAAACCCAGAATCAAAGGAACTTCTCAACTAGACAATTGC
Source organism: Thermophis baileyi (assembly GCA_003457575.1). NCBI lineage: Eukaryota > Metazoa > Chordata > Lepidosauria > Squamata > Dipsadidae > Thermophis > Thermophis baileyi. The sequence goes on from QLTV01002579.1 coordinate 895,478, forward strand.
AACAAAGCAGAAAGTTAGTTTTGAAAATATTGTTGTTTGTTTATTGTCAACTTCTGCTTCAAGCAGCGCAAATACAGATTCTGTACCTGGATATCACCACTGATCAAAGCTCAAAGGAAAATTGATAGACTATATATACTGAAACTCTGATAAATAGGATCATACAATGACAGAAGCATTTGTGGAGAAACAAAATATTCAGGAACCAGCTTCACTAGAAAGTGAAGTATGTCAGACAATAAACCAGCTGTAAGATAGATAAATAACAGAGGCAGATGAATAGTTTAAAGCTACAGGAAAAGGATAGTTAAAGCTATCTTTAACTGTCAATAAATATGGAGATCACAATGACTAGCAATAGGAAAAGACCAATATATACGCCTGTGCAAGAAATAGGAGATATAAGAACATGTGTAAATTACTGAACCTTTAGACCAGTGGTTCTCAACCTTCCTAATGCCGCGACCCCTGCCCCGCTGCCGCAACCCCCTCCCCGCCCCCTCCCCACACGCGATGAGGTGACAAAGGGGGCGTGGCACCAAGATGGCGGGCTAGCGCGCGCTTAGGCGACCCCTGTGAAAGGGTTGTTCGACACCCAAAGGGGTCGCGACCCACAGGTTGAGAACCGCTGCTTCAGACTAATTCCACACATATGCAAAATTTTGCTTACAGTGAAGAATAAACCTAAATGTAAGAGAGAAATGCTAAGTGAACCGGCAGGTTCAGAAAAGGCAGTAGGACATGAGGTCAGATAGCTAAAGTTAAATGAATAATGGAGAGAACAAGGAAGTACACGAAATAAGTTTACCTTGGCTTCATTTATTACAAGAGCTTTGTGTAGATCACAGCAGAACATATTAAGTCTGTTCTAGAACACCTGATTATTTTTCTCAGGAATTTTTACATTGAAGAAAAAATTGAAGAACTGAAAGAAAACTAAAGCGCTTTAAAATAGGAGATGAAGATGTAGATTATCTTTGTAATTTGTTTAATGTACACAACAAAGATGGCTGGAATCAAAATTACAGGTCAAAAAAGTAATAGTTTCATGTAGACAGACAACTCACCATTCTGTTAGTTAAAATTAGGTAACTTAAAAGAATTCATTACACAAGAAAATCTGGAAAACAAAAATCTAGGTTAATATTATTATATTAATAGGACAGAATATTCCTGCATGCTTAGTGAATTTACAGGTGAAGGTGGATTAAGGTGAAAACAGTAGGTAGTTTTGTCTTCTTAGGCTCAAGTATAAATAAAGATGGACAAAAGGAATCAATCCTATGCATGAAGCCAATGACAAACTTGGGCAGATCATGCCGAATAAAGACATTTTGATGACAGCTAAAGCAAGAACAGCTAAAATAAGCAATGGCCTTTCCAAGATTACGTATATGTGTAAACACTGGACACTTAAAAGGCCAGAGAAAGGGCATTTGAATTATAGATTTGAAAATGACTACAAAGAGTCCTATGATCTGCAAGAATAAACTATAAAAATTGGTCCAGGGCCAATCATAAGCTGATTGCTCCCCAAGCAATGATCAGCAATTAGAAACTCACATACTTTAGGTATGTCATGCAAATGAAGCATTAACTAAAATAAATTATTATGTTTGGAAGGGATACTAGAAATGGAAGGGAAAAATGGAAGGGAGATCACTAGAATGTTCTTTCCCAGTCTCACAGGGAAACTAGCAAGCCCGCCTTTAAACAATCACGCAAGCAGGAGTATTTGTACATATTAGGTGACCACAATTATCAAGCAGAGGACAGAACTTTGCATTCTGAGGATCAAATTCCCCTTCTCCATTTTTTTTAAAGCAAATTTCTAGACTTCATAACTTGCTGGCAGGGGAGAGAAAAGAAATATGCGCACACCACTTAAATGGTACTCTCAGGAAGGTACTATTAAGACTTTCAATATCCAGGAAATAACACTTCAGTAAATTTGCAAAGTTCTAGTCCCTAAACAAGGTTACCAGAAGAAGAATTCATTATGCAAATGATGAAAAAAAATATTTAGAATATAGTAGAATTAGTTAGTTTTGGAACATAATTTTAGTTATCTTGGTATACATAATCATTTCAAATCATTGAATCATTTCTAATCATTTTTAGAGAATGGGCATATAGTGTTTGTAGTAGGTTTAGATTTATTAAATAAAATTACTATAAATGCTATATAATGGGCATGCTGCCATCTTTTATCTCCTTTGCCTCCCAGGCAAAGGATTGGAACTGACGATTTGAGAGATTGATTGGAGGCTGCCCTGGTTATCCTTTCTTCCATCCTTGATCTAATAGTAGGAGGGAGAAAGAGGGCTGAACTGTGAGGTGTCCCTTGAGATTCTGCCTCAAAGGTAGACTCTGAGGTAATGAACTGAGCTTTGGTGTCAGGCGTTATGGAAGTCATTCCACCACAACTGGCAGCTCTTGAAAAAAAAGAGGACCAGGTCCTACTTTATGCCTCACTTGGCCACCCATGCAGCATGCTCTCCTGTGCCTTGAAGCTTGGCCACATCTGAGCAATGAGTAATCCCTCGCGGCCTAGCATGCATGCAGCCGTCTTCTCACCCCCAATCCAATGTAACCAAAGCTACATGCAGAGTAGGCGAGCACCAAGGCAGAAGAGATTCTGATCTGTCCTGACAGCCTGGCCCAGTTTTCTGCTGCTGCTGCTACAACAGCCAGAGGTAAAGAGGCGTCAGCTAAGGGGAACCCAAGGTCAGAGAGAAGAAAAGAAAAAGAAAGGGAAGGGAAGGGAAGGGAAGGGAAGGGAAGGGAAGGGAAGGGACAACAGTCAGAGGTAAAGAGATGTCAGGAAAGGGGAAGAGTGGGGGAAAGGGAAGGAAGGGGGAGGGAAGGGAAGGGAAGGGAAGGGAAGGGAAGGGAAGGACTGGTGAGATGCAGAAGACTGTATGAAAAGAAACAAGTACTAAAAACAGCCTGAGCAAATTTCATCATCAATGCAGCTGAGTGCTTAAACAGGGATATTTTGGATTACAATTTTATGACTTGAACTCCAGAAACAAAGCCTAGTAGGTTGCAGAGGGAGCCAGAAGAATCAGAATATTAAATTTAAGTATGTGTGCCTAGGACGTTTCTATAACAATGCAATTGGTTGGGGTTTCCCCCCCCCCCATGTACATCAATGCAGGCCACTGCTAGGTAAACATTGGACTGGTGGGTTTGTCTGATTCATGTTGCTGGAGAACAAGGACAAAAATCCTCTAGTGCAGGGCTTAACTATGTAAATAAAATGAAATAGGTACTAATATTGGTTAGATCTCTCAAGTTATTTCTGGTTAGGGGAAGACTGCTTCCAGAGATAAGCACTACTTTTAGACATAGCTAATTTTCATTCATTAGAGTATAATGGTATTTCTCAACTTGGTAATTTTAAGATGTTTGGATTTCTCAGTAACTATGAGCAATATTTTTTTTATAATTTCTCTTCGGGACTTCAATTCTGCTTTTCTGGGAACTAGCAAAATTTTGTTTTCTTTCCCAGCTCAAAGTAATGGAAAATACCAGATTCTTCTGCTCAGGGGTGAAATGCTCCTGGTTCGGGTGTGTCTGCCGGTCGTCGGAGAGCCGGTAGTGACGGAAGCGCGAGGCGTCGCCCACCCGCCTGGACGCTGCCATTTGGGTTCTTTTACCCTCTGCGCATGCGCAGAATGCTTTGCGCATGCGCAGAGGGTAAAAGAACCCAAATGACGTACGGGCGACGCCTCGCGCTGCCATCGCTACCAGCTCTCCGACAACCGGCAGGCACGCCCGAACCGGGAGCATTTCACCCCTGCTTCTGCTTCTTCTGGATATCTTTCCCATGTAAAATGACATTTTGGAAGATTAAATGTAGAACATAAGATGTCTTTGTACAGTATAATAGAGCAGTGGTTGCTCTACCGGTAATAGTATTCTGAAATCAAGAAATATCTTTTTACCCAAATCAAAATAGCAGCAATCAAGAAACTTTGCTTCTTTTCTATGTAAGGTAGATTTGTTTATTTGCTTTAGTGAAGAAATAAGATTTTACCTGGTTCAAATTAGCATGTAATTAGACAACTCATCACCAATTTTCCAAATAGCTTGAAACCATGACTAGTGATAAGTTTGAAATTGTACGAGCAAGGACTCAGGCAAGTTACAGGCAGAACAGGGACAAGCTGATTTTCCAGTAGTTAGGAGAGTGCAGTGTATGTTAATTCCTTGCCTCTCAACTTATTTAGAAAATGTTGTGCAAAATAAGCCTTTATAGGCTGATTTCCCTAAATAGCATAATCTATGTAGGTGACAGAATTCACGTGGGGTTTTTTGGCACACAACCTGATAGGTTTTGCATAAAATATCTGCAGATCTAAGTACAGCGGGGTCATAAAATAATTCACACCGAAAGGCACCTCCTGTTTTTACACTGAGCATAGTTAAGATCCTGCCAATTGGCAGAATACAAGAAGCATCAGAATCCTGGGGCTAGATTGGAAAGATGGAGCTTTAAATTCCTGTTCAGTCATAGAGTACAAGCAGTTTTGGGCAAGCTAGTTTTTCTAGGTCTGGCTTATCATCAAAGCAAGGATGAAACAGGAATGCCCAAAGCTTGCTGGATGACATTAAACTGCATTAAGAACCAAAGAAACTTGATCCACATGTAATTCTAAGCTACAACAGGGTTTGTTTGGTTCTGACTTAGCATGTTGTGATAGTCCAGCCACTTGCGGAAGAATCAATAACCATGGTAAACACACCAGGGCCTTAACACAAGATATGAACTCACCCACTTGTCCAGCTTGTCCAGTACTATCCATGTCAAGAGTAGGCCACCAATTTTGGACCAGGGGACTCATCCGGAATTTTAAGAGCAAGTCTTGCTGTCTCTCCCCCCCCCCACCCCAGAGGTGCTACTCGACAGCCTCCTATTTACAAAATGGCTGCTGTGGTCATCATTTAAGGGAAGACATTGTCATGAAAATTTAATAAATAATAATAATAATAATGAAATTACTCCTTACCACCTCCAGGGTGTTCTGCGTTAAGTGACTTTGGGCCAAAAGTCACCTAGCGCAACGCACTTAGCAAAGACTTCAACGAAGTATTTGCAAGGTTGTCCACAGGCTTCATGTGGCCTACTGCTGCTTCACACAATTTGGCACAGTTCCTCAGGCTCTCAGACAGAGGCCTTTTATATTATTTGACTGATTACGTGCCATTAAGTCAGTGTTGATTCTTAGCAACCACACAGATTGATTTTCTCCATGAAGATCAGACTAGTCCTTCAGGTCTCCCAATGGTGTACTTATTGCCACTATAACTGAGAACATCCACTGTGCTCCTGGTTGTCCTGTTCTTTTTCCTTCCAACTTTCCCAGCAGTAAAGTCTTTTCCAGAGAGCTGAGTCTTCACATGATGTGTTTGAAATAGAAGAATTTGACCCTGGTTATTTGTGCCTTGAGTGAGAATTCTGGGTTGATTGGTTTATATTATTTACATTTAGCTAAAAATTAAAGCTGCCCGCTCTGCAACATTATTGTTCAATGATCTCTCATCTCCAAGCATTAAGATATGCATTTTACTTATTTGGTATCTTTTTAAATTTTTTCTGGTGTTACTGGATGACTTGGGAAAACTTTTAAATTGCCGTAGATGATTCAGTAAATAGAACCTAATCTCAAGTGACACTATTTTACTGCAAATCTCAATGGTATTACCAGGGAAGCTCAACCCTGCCTTCAATATACATTATGCAAATAATGAAAGTGCTATAAATTAAATCATTTCACTTAAAAAAAAAAGAACTTGAAATTCAGTTAATTCAGATGTCAAAGGATTAATTCTCCTTCACAGAAATGGTCAAGCTATGTGCAAAATGCTTTGTTTTTGCGAAGTCCAAAATGTTCCATTCCCCTTTCAGATCAAGCCATTTCAAGGAAAGTGGGTTCAGACATAACCTGGCAGGAGATTCAGCATGGTCTGCTGAGTAAATGGAACACTCCAGAGTTCTCTAGAATGCTCCATGCCCAAAATGCTGAGTTTTGCACATCTGCTGCAATGAGTATTTTGAGTTGTGACAGTATCATGCAATCCAGTAAAGACGGTCATGTTCTAATGGCCAAAGAGAGAGGAGGAAGGAACTTTCTGAGATACTGAAAAATACTGGGGCAAAATAAGGACTTGTTGTACATTTAAAAAGGACAGAAAAAAGTTCTTTTGCAGGCATGAAATCTATCAGTCAGTTCATGCTGAAAGAAATTGGTAGATGCAGCATTTATTCTTTTTCTGTAATTGTCAGAACTAGAGTGTTGTTCTTTTTTTCCCATTCTTTGAAGCCTGAAATCTTGTTCTTACCCAGAACTTTCCTAGCATTGAACCACCTTTTCTCTCAAATCTCTCTCTCTCATATGGATAGAAAGTACTTATAGTTAGGAAGAAAATGTTATATTATCAACACCATCTATACCCGACTGCAACTTTTGCTGATTTTAGGATGGCTCTCAATCTCAGGTTGGGACGCTCAGACAGATGGTTTCGTATCACAGAATTAATAACAGAATAACAGAGATGGAAGGGACCCTGGAGGTCTTCTAGTCCAAACCCCTGCTCAGGCAGGAAACCCTATACCATTTCAGACAAACGGTTATCCAATCTCTTCTTAAAAACTTCCAGTGTTGGAGCATTCAATTAGCATGACATGTTTCATAACATGGATGGAAATCCCTACCAAATATTTGCCTCGGTAGCTCCACATCTAGGGTCTAGGGAAACAATGATGTCTTGTGACCTTGATGGGGAAACACAGACCCAGTTCTATGGAATACCAGAGATCAAAAATATGCTGCTGTCCTCATTACAGTGTTTGAAGAATGCCTCATGTTTTGCATTCTGCTTGTCATTCATGCAAGAGTGCTTGTAAGCATGACTACCCAGCAGAAGAGCTGGACCAGCTCTTGCAATATACTCAAAACACAAATTAACTCCTCTTCTTCTTGTCCTCCTTGGTAGCCGAAATCCCTTGCAGGCCAATCCCCTGGACAGCAGGTGCCTGGCAAAGTCCCAAACTCCCCTCCCCAATACAACCATCTCTATTCCCAATATCCTAAGTACATCCAGGGTGTGTCGGAGTCAGCCGACAACTGCAAAGGGCAGCCAAGGCAGCAGATGATGGCACTTGCTCAGTGCAGGATGGAAGGTGACCCCCAGCCTGTTCTATCCATTACATCTGCCCCCAACATGCATGCACAACCATCTGTGACATGACAACCAGCCAGATTTGAACAGTCAATTGAGTATCAAGATGCTTCCCACCCACTCAACTCACATCTTGCTTATTCGGGACATGGATTGTTTTTAAATCATCTCAATTTCAACCAGAACTCTAAATATTTCAAAATATTAACATCAGCTTATAACCTTGTACGAGATGAGCTATTTGGGTTTTGCTCAGCCTGTCAAGTCAAGGCACCAAAGTGGCAATTCTTTTTTCTTTTCTGCTAAGTACAAATGTTATGATCCTAACATCTGAATGTACTGCTTAAGATGACAAAGCATAACTTCTATGTAGGTCAGAACACCGCAAGTATTTTATCTTACAAAATTAAACACTGAGGGAATCATTTCCAGAGAAACAATTTGCAATTCTATAGGCTGGTCCCATCTTCAAATTCAGAACTCCTGATACCCCCAACTCAGAGGCTGCTGCAAATAGCCCTCTGGAACAGTGCTAAACAGCTAGGGTAACTGTTAGCCTAACTACAACTTCAAGCACGTCTCTTGATATTATGCCAGTATCTCCTTAAATTGGAGCTAGATTTTTTTGTAACCAGAAAGAGGGGGAAAAAGAAGAAAGGAAAAACAGTTTATTTGTCTAATAAACTTCCCGGGAAAACAGGAAGCATTCCTGATAAGTCATGCTGATATGTTAGTATCATAAAAACTTTGTTTATAAATGTGTTTATAAGGTCAGATCTGATACAGTATATTTAAAGATGTAATTTGAGCAGGTGATTATCCACAAAGTATTAGCTTAACAATAATTCAAATATATTTTTCATAAATTACTGAAAATAAATTTTGTGTAGCTCAAATAGAATGTATACTGAATTACAAATTCTCATATTTCGATACAGCACTGACTTTCCATCCCCCCCCCCCGTGTTCTCTCAAGGACAGAAACCAAGAGGATTTTTTCAACCCCCCAAAATCTTCTCCAGTCATTTCCTAGTTTCTAATCTAATCTTTATATGAACAAATGGACTGCTGTTCTCTCTACTGCACTCACTTATTGTTTGACCAAAACATCCTCAGAAACAGATTTTTAAAAAAATAAAAAACATTTCTCTTGGGACAATGATGGTGCTTCTGGAGGCAGGAATGCATGTCTTGGGAAGAAATCTTCCATTATTTAATCTAACAACCCAATGAGAGGTATTAAATAAAAAACAGGGATTAAGCCATGATCTTCTCCATTTCATGGCTGAAGAACTGACTGCAGGTCACCTTTTCACAAAGCTGAGGTAGCCACTACACCACATGCTATCTGGCAAGCAGAGTTTTGGGAAAGAATATTTGTTTCCTTGGATTCTAAGGAACAAATACTCTTTGTAGTATTCTACTAAATATTTGGTAACTAATGGAGCCAACATTAGCAGCAACAACTGAAATGAATACTTCTGTGATTGGTGTTCAAGCTCTCATATAGGTGTGAAGCAATTTTGATCCAATCCTCTATGGCAAACTGCTTAAATTCAAGAACTTTTGAGGGTTTCTAGCATGAAGTGCTTGCTTTAGATCCTGCCACAACACTTTTAGGGAGTTGATGTCTGGGTTAGTTTGTGATTTAGTCTCAGATGACAAACAAATTGTGTAGATAATTATTTGATAAAAACCAGAAATCATGCTTCTTTCTATGACGGCAAGTCATCCAGGCCTGAGAGCAAAGCAATTCCAACCATAATAGTATCACCTCCAGAACTAACTGCTAACAACTAATGTACACGTATTATTATGGAATCAATTTTAGTTTCACCAAAAATAGTCATCCATATTAAAAAAAATCATATTTATCTGTTCATAGCACATTTCTACAAAAGTCTGGAGGGTCATCCCAGTTCTTTTTTACTAACTTCAGATGAGGAACTAAGTTTTTCTCAATAAGCAACACTTTCTCCCTTGCTTCTCTCCCATGGATCCCATTTATACTGTATCTAGTGTTTTCTAATGGCAGAGTCATGAACAATTACTTTAGCCTTGATGAAAGAGGCCTGTAGATACCTGAACATTATTCTGGGACATTTCTGTGATTTCCTGGACAATTTTATACTGAGCTCTTGAAAAGATTTTGATAGGATAACCAGTCTTGGGAAGACAAAGTATTATTCCAAATGTTGTGCCTTTTTCAAGAGGCTACTGGACTTTCTTGTTTTTCTCTGAAGACGTTTCGCTTCTCGTCCAAGAAGCTTCTTCAGCTCTGACTGGATGGTGGGGAATGGAAAGATTTATATTCCTTGCAGACAGCTGGTCATTTGCATTCTTTTAGAAAGTTGTTCAGGCCACTTGGAGGTTTATCTGTGTCCTCAGGGTCACCAGAGTAGTGCAAATGGGTGTGGAGCCTTCTTGGAACTGCTGAAAGAACCGTGTTGTAGACTGGAGATAGATGATGTCGTATCCCTCCTCCTTTGTTGAGATACCTCTGTTGAGAGAGAACTATTCAACCATGACCTGGATGACTGAGAATCTCCATAGATATTGTTCCAAATCTCAATTTCAAGACTATGTCTCTGACATAAAATAATTCAATGCAGTTTTCAATTTTTTATCAACATTATACTTAATATTAATTGTACAACTTAAGCAATCATGTGTGCATTAACATTTTAGAAATCATATTTAACAATGACATACGCCTTTTTTTCATCTAGAAAGGTTTAATTCATCTAAATCATCATAGTGTTAACACTTTCCAGTTTCTATTTTATAAATATCACTATAATAGTTATTAACTCTATTCTATAATGAATTATTCATAATTTATAATGCTATAAAACAACAGAAAAAACTCTATGACTATCAATAAGTAAAATTCTGATACTTTAAAAAATAGTGTTGTAACCTCTTTTACACTAATAGGCATCAATGACTTTTTATGGAGGTTTTTAAAAAGTATTTTAAGTAGAGCATAGGGGTGTTCTAAAATTTGTGTGGTGAGAATTTTATTGTGATGAGAGGGGTATAAAACTTATATAGTGTTAAAGTAGAGTAGTTAGAGTCGTCCCAAGGCAAGATGGGTGACAAACAAATTTAATAAATAAATAAGTAAATATAGAGCAGGGCTACCCAATCAACCCTAATAGTTTAATGAAGTAGTCCCACAACTTAATTCTCCTTTTAACTGAATTAGGATTTTTTTTTTTCACAGTAGCATTCTGCATGTTGAGTGACTTTCTTTATGAAGAAAATGAAAGATGTCTTCCTTTTATATAGCAGTAGGACCCTCATGAAGCTCTAATAAGATTTAGTGGCCAATGTATGTACAAATATTCCATGACCAATATATGTTAAAAATATAAGAATGTAGAGTTTTTAGCCAAGAACAAAAAAATTATTGAGATCCAGAGGAAACATCAAGAGTCAGTGTGGTGTAGTGGTTAAGGCACAAGGCTAGAACTCCAGAAGATTGTGAGTTCTAATCCCATGCTGGGCATGAAGCCAGCTGGTTGACTTTGGGCCAGTCATCCTCCCTCAGCCCTAGGCAGGAGGTAATGGCAAACCACTTCCCAAAAACCTTGTCAAAAAGCTGCAAGGACTTCTCTATCTAGATAACTTAAGTCAAAACACACACACTCTCTCTCTTCCCCCCCCTCTCTCACACACACACAACATACACACAGAGAGAGAGAGAAACATCACCTCATTTAATGTGAATTGTCCATCTATGAGTAGCAAAATATGGATGTTGCACATGTCTTGGCCTTGGAGGAATGATTATTATTAGTAGTAGAGGTACTTCTGACAAGATTTGTTCCAGGGAAGTGTAGGACTTTAGTAAAATAAAGTCTTAAAGGTATTATATGTAAGAGCAGCTATAAACCTTTCTAAAAATATCCAGCTGTGTTAGTTGACTGCTGCAAAACCACCTTAAAGCCTAACAAAATTGGTATAGCTAAAAAAAGTATTTTTGGTCATACAAGCTTTACCTTAGATGCATAGAATGATATCCAGAACTGGCAGATACATAAGCACACAGGTGTAGAGAGAAGAATAAAAAAGCATTAGTGGAGGCTCCTCTTTCGAAACTGAAAATCTACATCTATTTATAATGCTTCTCGATGGGCAAGCGGGCTTACTGGGCCTTATCATACAAACACACAATTTAATTGAAGAAAGCAAGAAGAGGCATCATGGCTAGTTGGATGGCATGCTGTTTGGGCCATCAATCAGCACCTTCCAATTAAAGGGAAACTCAATTGTTATAGGAAATAATAGCCGTGATACAGTGGGATTTACTAACCTGATGCCCTCCAGATCAGACTATGTATGTTTACATATGTAAAAACATCTACAAAGAAAGTCAACCAGCAGCTGACCCTTATCCTATTCTCATCCTTTTTTCCCCTCTGCCTTTTACCTTTTCTTATCCTAGAATAGGGAGGGGGATAAAATTTTAAATTCTAGTGACTTGCATAACTAGCTTAGGGACGTGTGCATCCACACACATATGTTTACATGTAGACCCATACTATTGTCAAACTATAATATATAGTTGTCAATAAATCATAATGCACAAAATGACCCTGATACTTCTAATCTTTATCAAGAGCAGATACTATTCCTTCTTAAAATGACACCAGTTTGAAAAGGAAACTTAATTCTTTTTGTACTATCAAACCACACTGATCATTACAAAAGTAAGTCATAAACATGGATTATGGCTCTTGCATTTTTCCACTTCTTCTCTGATACTCTGCTAAATTTGGGAGACAGAGGTGGAAGAAAGCTTTACTGAGAACTGCTTAGAAGTTTCCTGCCCTGTTGACTGGCTGGCAGTGTTAGAAATAATCCTCTAGTCCCCTATAAAAGTCACAAAAAAGGTAATAATATGCTCCTTATAGCCCATTCATTTCTATTTACACTGACCGCATTGTCTAAACATTGCCTGATCTTTGCTAGCCTTACACGTGGGTAAAAATGTAGATTTTTTCCACATTGAGGACATTTTATGAAAACTTACACGTAAAATGTCTATCAATGATATGCTTATTCTACAGTGGTGTCCAAAAAAGGCATCATTTAAAACCTTTTCTTTATTGCTTTCTTTAATTTCTCCCTTTGACATATTTATGCCATTGACAGTGCTTCTTTACTACATTTTACATCCCATTGTTTTCTTTAAACAATAGCAATAGCAATAGCACTTAGACTTATATACCGCTGCATAGTGCTTTACAGCACTCTCTAAGCGGTTTACAGAGTCAGCCTATTGCCCCCAGCAATCTGGGTCCTCATTTTACCCACCTCGGAAGGATGGAAGGCTGAGTCAACCTTGAGCCTGGTGAGATTTGAACTGGCAAACTGCAGGCAGCCGGCAGTCAGCAGAAATAGCCGGCAGTACTGCACTCTAACCACTGTGCCACCAAGGCTCTTGGAAACTGGCTTACAGCACATAAAAATACCAATTAAAAATGTAAGAAAACCAGTGCAATTAGAATCAGTTGCATTAAAAGCAAAATCAATTCAATTAACAATTAAAAGCTTGATGAAAATAGGATTTTTTGTCATTTTCCTAAATAGTGGGAAAATAGGGGTCAAACATATTGCCTTGGGGAATGGAACAGAAGGCCATTTCTGACATTAAGGGGAATACTCTTTAAAAAAAAAAAGGGTTGGGAAGATTCACAGCAGGAGCAACATTCCCTCAAACAGCCAGATATTAAGCCAATTAGGGCATTAAAAAACCCCCACAGCATTTCAATGGGAATAGAGCCAGTTTGATTTAGTGGTTTGAGGCACTAGATTAGAAATAGAGAGATCAGGAATTCTAGTCCTGCTACAGTTGTTAAGTCAATCACTGCAGTTGTTAAGTTAGTAATGTGGTTGTTAAATGAGTCTGGCTTCCCCATTGACTTTGCTTGTCAGAAGGTCACAAAAGGACACTGCAACCATCAAAAATATGAGTCAGTTGCCAAGCCTCTGAATTTTGATCATGTGCCCATGGGGATGTTGCAGTGGTCTTAGGTGTGAAAAACATTGTAAGTCACTTTTTTCAGAGCCGTTGTAACTTAACTTCAAACGGTCACTAAACAAAGTGTTGTAAATTGAGAACTACCTGTCCAGACCTTTTCCTCCCATCTTTTAATTCAACAGATATTTGGCTGTTCCATGTTGTTACATATCCAAAATTCTATGTGTGAATGTTAGCGGTGAATAGTTTTGTCTTCCTTTTTCCTTCCCAGTGCTAACCCATCATGTTCAATATGATTTTGCACTTTGTTTTTATATATTGCATTTTATTATTGCATTTTAATCATCTGTAGTTTTAGTGTTAACCACTTTGAGACATATATTAAATATATATTAAATAAGATGAACAAAGCTAAAATAAAGAGGGCCTATGCCATAACCTATGTTATTTCAATATAGGGTTTTTATTACTTAAGATGGTTAAAAAATAAAAGTTGAAAACAAAAGTGGCAAACGAAAGAATGTATGGTTTGGACAGAATAATCTCATACTGTCACAATACTAACAATTACTAGCTTATATGGATATAGAATTTAATATCAGAAAGCACTGAAAACTTAATCCTGCGTAGCTTCTTCTCTGGCAACATTACACTGCTAACTCGAGCATACAAAACGTTCGCTAGACCAACTCTCGAATAAAGCTCAACT
>QLTV01002579.1:909716-943298 GCA_003457575.1 Thermophis baileyi
TGTACTGTACAATCTGTATTCACTTTGATTATGTTTATGTTTATACCTATACCTGCTATCTTGTACATGTTTGACAAACAAACAAACAAATAAATAAATAAATATGAATACTGGATGTATTTGTTGCATATACAGGAATTTCATTCCCCATTTTTGCAGGAAAAATATCCAGAAAAAAATCATAAACTACATTTGAGTAAGTCAAAATATTGTTTTACATTCCCCTTGTTCTAGAAGAAAATAATACTTGACAGACCTCTTTTTTCAGAGTTCCACAGCGTCATTTTCTTTTTACAAATAAACAGAAAGGAAAAACACTTTCTTCCTGCTTAATTTTTCCAGATTTTTCTTTTCTCAGACTTCAATTCTCTAGAATGGCTCTTGAAGTCCCAAAGATCTTCTGCACATATGCAGCCAACAATCAAAAGCCTCCCAGTATCCTGAGGTAATTTTTGTAAGTTACACCAGGATTCAGATCATAATCAAAACCATTTATAATCTACACTTTAACTTACACTATGACAGTGCCAATTTCAAAACGCCCACATACATTACACAAGTGTGCACTGCGTAAACTTGCACATATTATATTATTCATATGGAATTACAAGCAGAGTCCTGCAGTCCTTTATTTCTTAAATGATGTTCTCTCAGATATTTTCCCTCCTACCTAATCTTCTGAAATTACAGCAGTTATTCTCTTCTTTCCAAGCTTGCTCTCAGAGTCTATTATTTTTAAAAACTGACTGAGATTGCTAAATTTTATGCTCAGTACTAAATGCTGCGCAAGCACTAAATGGGTCAAATCCAGACCCGGCAATTTTAAATGAACATAACATATTGATTGAAAAACAAGTGTCATGCCTTCAAAAGTCTCTCCTTCCTCTCCCTTCCCCTATATATCTTAACTTTTCAAACTTTGGGAATTAGGTTGTCCATTACATGCAAACTTGGAAACTGACATTTGGCTTTGAACTATAGATCTACAATACCTTGCAGACTACAATATATGATCAGACTATGGTTGTCCAGTTTAGCAATAACAAGAAGCAGCCTTTCATGAGATTCTATTACAGACGTTGGAAAAATGTAGGCTGGACTATTCTACCATTTGATTGATAAAGTACTATGTGGATAATCATATATCATTGGAAGGAAGTGCTAAGGGGCATACAGAACCCTGCACTGTTCCAACATATTTATAAATGATTTGAACAAGGGATTGGAAAATATTATCAAATCTGCAGATAGCACAAAGATGAGGAGCTTAGAGAACAGGATCAAAATTCAGAAGGGACTTTACAAATTGGAACAATGGGTAGAAATAGAAAGGGCTACATTTGGGTAAGAAAAGTAAAAGGTGAGAATTACGCGGCAAATCATATTGGGTATTGGTACATGTGAAAAGGATCCAAGCATCCTGGTGGATCGCAAGCTGAACATGAAACAGAAAT
Source organism: Thermophis baileyi (assembly GCA_003457575.1). Classification (NCBI taxonomy): domain Eukaryota; kingdom Metazoa; phylum Chordata; class Lepidosauria; order Squamata; family Dipsadidae; genus Thermophis; species Thermophis baileyi. The sequence goes on from QLTV01002579.1 coordinate 911,171, forward strand.
GTGATGCAGTTGCAAAAAAAGCAAAGGCAGTCCTAAGCTGCAAAAAGTGTAGTGTCAAAAATCAGAAGCTGCCACTGGCCCTTTCTATTCTGTCTTCGACTTACAACAGTTCATTTAGTGACCGTTCAAAGTTACAACGGAAATGAAAAAAGTGACTTATGACTGTTTTTCACACTTATGATCATTGCAGCATACCAGAGGTGAGTTCCTGCTGGTTCGGACCGGCTCTATAGAACTGGTAGTGGGAATTTTCCCCCGCTTGCCGAACCGGCAGCGATGGCCGGCTGGACACGCCCCCGAACCGGCTCTCTCAGTGGCGGCGGCGCCACCTTGTTTTTTGCTACTGCGCACGCGCAACTTAGTTTTTAGCACTGCGCATGCAAGCATGCGTGCGCTCGTGGCGCATGAGGAAGCGAACCGGCAGCAAGGTAAGTCAGAACCCACCCCTGCAGCATACCCATGATCACCTGATCAAAATTCAGGCACTTGGCAACTGACTCATATTTATGACGGTTGCAGTATCCTAGGGTCACATGATTCCCTTTTGCGACCTTCTGACAAGCAAAGTCAATGGGGAAGCCAGATTCCCTTAACAATCCTTAACAACTGCAGCGATTCACTTAACAACGGTGGCAAGAAATGTTGTAAAATGAGGCAAAACTCACTTAACAAATGTTTCACTTAGCAACATAAATTTTGGGCTCAGTTATGGTCATAAATCGAGGACTTCCTGTATATATCAGTCTACACCAACAACATTCCATCCAGTTCAGAGGACACCGTTTAAGGAGGATATTTACAAACTGGAGCATATCCAGAGAAGAGCAACCAAGATGATAAGGGATCTGGAAAAAACATTTACAAGGAATGATTGAAGATGTTGGGTATATTTAGCGTGAAGAAGATTATGGAGAGACATGTTAGCTCTCTTCAAGCATCTGAAGGGCTTTCCTATAGAAGAGGGAACAGATCTGTTCAGAGGAGACAGCTGGACATCAGGAAAAATTTTCTAATGATAAGAGCTGTTCAATAATGAAACGGTCTGTCTTTATAACTTCTCCAGCGTGTATAAATAGAGGCTGGAAGGCCATGTATGGGGCATGCAGTATTAGTGGAATCCTACACTGGGCACAGAGTTGGGCTAGATTATTCCCAATCCGTACATACTATGACTCTATAAAATCTTGGGATTTTTGTACTCAAGGAAAAAAAATTCAATTTTTGCATTCATGGATAAAAATGGGGAAGATACTTGTAAAATAATTTTCTACAGTGAGATAAACCTACAGTATATCAAACCTTTATATCTAAATTAGAATACCTAACTGTAGTTCAGGCCACTTGCTGTAGTGTAACAAAAACTCTGTGTCTTATGCTTGCCCTCCACACATCTGTATCTTTTAATTTGTTTCTCTTACAGAAACTGTATTAACATTTTCTTATTGCAGGTTGTTAAGAGATGCCATTGTCCAGAATTCTTCCTTAGCTTGTTCCTAGATCTCCAGATGTTAGCCTGGAAGATAAATGAAATTATCTCTATTGCATGTACAACACTGCACAACCACAACATATTTTCAAGAAGTCATGTAGCACACTTCACATGCCAAAGAACCTCTGTCTGAAGAACTGGACAGATGCTCCTGAGGCTTTTAAAACCGGATAGGCAGGCTACTGCAAGAGGAAATGAAGACAGGATAGGTAGTGGTGTGGATGGAAAGAAAAGAGCTGAGAAATAAATCTAAGCATGTGCCTTTGATGACTGATGATACATTGGGACGGCAATGATAATACATTCCCACAGAACAGTTACCACAGATCAGCTGACATAACCAGAACATGGTGAAAGGAAGTTTCTCAAGCCATAATTTATAGGAACGAAATGTTTCTGAAATCTGAAGAGATGCTCTCATGAAACATCGAATGATGTTTTCTCCAACACGAGAAAAAATGTTGAGGAGAAAACTATACCACTTTCAGGTTCAGCAAACAATTCAAAGCATGAAAAAGAGAAGCTCTTCTAACATATTTCTCATCAATCTCGGCCTCTGCTCTACACTTCTTACTAGAAAACAAAGGCCCATGGAGCTAGCCAAGAGGGCTCTGAACCAGGCCCACTTCATTAAGAGAAGTCTGGCCAGAAACAGTAGCAACAGCAGAGAATGGTGCCAAGAGGTTGGGAGAGCTGGAGGAAGCATAGTAAAACTGGAGTTCAAATCCTCATCATGATACGAAGCCTATTATTGACTTTTGTCCAGCTTAACCCACCAGTTCTGAAGATAAAATAAGGAAGGAAAAGCATGTATGTCATGTTCAGGTTCTCACGGGAAAAGTCAGATTATCAGTGAAATAAATTAATATGCAGCTGCTTTGCCTTTTTAACTTTCCAATTTAGTGCACCATCTCTGTGGCTTATAACTTCCAGCGCACATTTAATCTCCAAAGACCATCAGAGAAAACCATTGTGACAAAGAGAATGGCTCTTCTCTCTAATATGCTCAAGAAAATCAGCTAATATGCTTCAAGGAATTAAGACTAGGGAGGATTCAACAAAGGGAGGCCTCCATTTCTTATCTCAAGGAGCTTATCCCAAAGAGAAAGAAACCACTAAAGGTGTACCTCAGCTTTGACTGAGCAAATCATTTTCCTCCAGGCCAATTAGGTACCTAATTCAACTAACTTTGACACACTGTTTAAAGATATTACCACCACTCCATTTTCTCCTCACCCTATAAAAATGGAATAATAAGAAAGGAGTCCAGGATGACACTATATGGGACCAAGTTCAGGTTGCAAAACGAACAAACAAACAAGCATTCTGATTTAATAACACAGTGAACACAATAATCAGAGTGTAATTTGTAATGTGTAGGATCATCCAGCTATCCTGAAGAAGCCAAGAAATCATCAGGAATAATGAATAGTAATATTCGATTCTTACCTCTATATTTGTTCAAAAGGGAGGTGAATTCTATACAGAGAAGTGCAGAGACTTATCTGCTGTTCGATAATGAAGACATAATAAAGGCTCTGAAGATGGACAATATATCTTTCCCTTTTCACTACAAGGCCATAAGTCACCACAGACACTGAGCAATACCCAGACCAAAAGTCAGTGAGTCTTTGATCCACAAAGTTACCATTGATTATTTTCATTTTATGTGCAGGGTCTAAAGAATCAAAAACTAGAATTTGTTAACCAACGAATCTTTGAGATTATTATTATTATTTATTAAATTTGTATGCCGCCCAACTCCCAAGGGACTCTGGGCGGCTCACAACAATATAAAAAAACCATTAAAAGAAAACATAATAAACAGTTAAAAACAGTTAAAAACTCATACACACCGTTTCATGGCCGGACCTCGCCAATTACAGAGGCGAGATCAACGGCCCCAAGCCTGCCGGAAGAGCCAGGTCTTCACTGTTTTCCAGAAGGCCAGCAGGGTGGGGGTGGTCCGGATCTCAGGGGGTAGCTGGTTCCAGAGGGCTGGAGCAGCCACAGAGAAGGCCCTCCCCCGTGGGCCCGCCAGCCGGCACTGTTTAGCTGACGGGACCTGGAGGAGCCCAACCCTGTGGGATCTTACCGGTCGCTGGGAGCTATGTGGCAGAAGGCGGTCTCGAAGATAACCTGGCCCTGATAACCTGAGAGGAAGGTAAATCAAGACTTTCCAGGCTATTATTTCTCCCAAACTAAAAGATGCCAATAATTATTAAAAGATGCCATATGCAATCACTATTTTGAACGGAAAAATGTTGGTCTTCCTCCTTGTAAATACAGAAAATATTCCACAAATACTGAGGATTGAGTGCCAAGCTACTGCAACCAGACTAATTGTTAAACAGCATCTCGGCAGAGCCAGCCCAACAACTCAGGGTCACAAAGGAAGTCAAAGGTGGACATGGGTACCAATGCTTGGAAGATCTGCTCTCCTATTTTACAACTGAAAAAAATAGTGCATTGTATCTTGCTGTCTCTGGAGGAACATTAAATTTACTGCAGTTAAAAATCTGGGCAATTGATACAAACTAACCCACAAATGAGATGCTGCTCAGGAGATAAAAATAGCCACTAAAGCTGTGTCTACCTGGTTACATAAAAGCGGCAAAAGCTGTCTGGATGCCTGACTCAGCCTGTGACAGAAAAGGCCTTAAGAAGGGGCAGGTATTGCTCTAGCTGGGATCCTGCATTCAGAGGGATAGTTTGGAGCATCCTGTAAGCAGAAGAACGATCAGGGATTATCATCAGCAAATAAAAAACTTACACAAGACTTTAGACTCTAGGACAGTGATGGCGAACCTATGGCACACGTGCCACAGGTGGCACGCGGAGTCATATCTGAGGGCAAGCGAGGCGTTGCCTATGTCAGCTGATTTTCGGCCTTCTTTTCGGCTGTTTTCGCTCTCCCCAGGATTCAGGAAAGCCTCCTGAACCCTGGGGACGGTGAAAAACGGCCCAACAGGCCAACCGGAAGTCCAGAGACTTCAGTGAGTCCTGTGCGCATGTGCGCGGGGGGAGCACGGGGGGGGGGGGTGTGCGCATGCGCGGGGGGCAGCGTGGCGGTTGTGCGCATGTGCAGGGGGAGGGCATGGCATGATGGGGGGGGGCACGCGCCCGCATGCTATTGTGCGCGCGCCCTTTTGGCACCCGAGCCAAAAAGGGTTCGCCATCACTGCCCTAGGATGTACCTGTATGCAAAATTGGTGTTTTCAAGCAAGATCCCAAACAGATGCCTAATAAAAAATCATTATCTGTGTATTACAGATCCAATTAGAATCATGCTCACTGGGTGGCAGATAATTTCCCATTATATTCTTGAGTCAATGACATAGTTGTACCTTCACAGGTATTTTCTCATTTTTAAGTTCCATCGTTTTCTTTTTGAGAAGCCGTTCTTTTCATATCACTTGACAACATGTGCACACTTATTATCTTGAAGGTATAGAACATTTTCTGCACACGATTATCCATTTTGTTATAGAAGATCCCAGTCTGGCATCTTGATACCACCTTCGCACGTCAAATTACAAACATTGAAGGAGATTTAGTAGCAGCATTTTTACTAAAGGTAAACAGATTTTCAGGTTGAGTTTGACTCCTAAAGACCGCATCCACGTGTTGCAGAACTGATTTCTCTTTGGGATGATTTTTCAACTTTCCAGCCTAGACAACAGCTCTGGAATTGCCTATTTAAATATTATCCGGAACTGACACAGCTTAATTTCTGAGCTCAAAGACCTCTAAATACTGCCATGTGCTTTCTTTAAAAAAAATGAAAATAGCTAGATTCTCCAGTAACAAAATGAGTTCTAGATTTAATTGTTGTGGCTTCATTTTTCAGAATTCTGGGAATTGTCGCTTTTCTGAGTTTCAGGGTTATATTTGAGAAGTTCCTTCCATTGGAAATCAAGTAGATCAAACAATCCGAACTACTAGGTTAGCTCATATCAGGGTCTCCAGATGTTGAAGTCAAATTGCTTCCCTACAGTTGTCTTTTATGAGAAACTGAAATGATATAGTCGCACAATCTGACTTCCTATTGGCCTCCACTAGCAGCCCACGCACTGCAACCATTTAAAGAGCAACTACTCTATATAGCCAATGAATTACCGAAGTATTCATAGACACACTTTTGTAAAGACAATTGGGAAAATAGGTAAATGTAGCGATGATTTGTGGATTTGTATTCACATTCATACAAGGTAAAAAAGAATCTCAATGAGTCATCAAGGTACCCAGCTTCAGGAAGATGGGACATCCCTCAAAGAGAAGTAGGACTTACTGTGGCATTTTGGCACTTTCTGAGTTTGATTGTTTGCTTGCAGACATTTCATTACCCAACTAGGTAATATCATCAGTGCAAGTATGGGGCATGTTCCCTGTTTATATACAGTAGTAGTTTGCCTTACTAGTGTTGCTGGGGGTGTGGTTTTTCTCCCCCTTGGTACTTCCTTAATTAAGGTGTTGTTTTCTACTTGTTTGTCTGGTGATTAATCCCTGCTTATCTGAGTGTTGGCTTCTGCAGAGGATGTGTCTTTTGGTTTCCTTCTTTGCTTTGCTTTTCATTTCATTTTTCTTTTCATTCATTTCCTGTCATTCCATGTCATTTTTGAATGGTGTGTGAATGTGGTTTATTTTTATATGTCTATTGAAGGCTGAATGCCAAACTTCCAGGAATTCCCTGGCATTTTTGGGTTTAGTTTGGTCTAGGTCTAGGATGTTCAGTTTCACCGTTGAAAGTATGGTTTCAAACTCTGTCCATGTGTTGTGAAATTAAGGAGTTTCCATTATGTTCATAGATGTGCTCTGCTAGACTTCTGCTTGTCTGCCCTATATATATTGACTGTTATAGTCCTTACATGAGCCTTGGATATTTTGATTTGTATGCCACAGTGATGCTATGTAATTGCAATAGTAAAATAGATAAACCACATTTACACTCCCTTCAAAACATCTTATTCACTGTAAGGATAACTGGCAAAGAAAATAGAGAAGATCCAAATTTCATATAAGGAATTAGGTCAACAAACATTGATAAGATAGATAGTCCAGGAATGTTGGAGATCAAGATTTCAAAGTTTCCTTCCCAGCTTCAGGTGCTTGTGGATGGTCAATTAAGGCAACATCATTTTAACACAAAATCCACTTCTGTTCATACAGTAGGTGAGAGAAATACATCCATGCAATATCAGTCTCAATATTCTGTCCACCCTACCCCAAAGAAGGAGCCCGTAAAAGAAAAACTTTTAACTTTAGTTAGTAAAGGAATAGCCCTGGGAAGCTCTTCACATGTATTTTTAAAATGTAATTTTTAAACAGAGACCGAATCCAACTCATCCAACTGATGCATTTTCTTGATCTAGTTGTTAAGAAAAGGAAAGCTCCAAACTGCACAGGATTCTGCTTCAGATAAAGGAATTCTGCAAAATCCCTAAACCTGCTACCCTTCTAACATAACCACAATCGGAGATTTACTCAGAAACTTCCAGGATCCAAATTAGTTTCTTGTGCGTGTCGATGACAAGTAACATGGGAACTTAATTAATTTAACAAACTTGGATGATGCCTTACAGTAATTGGGGAGGCAATTTTAAGCAACGTAACTCATAGTGCAAGTACAAATGTGTTCACTTTCGCTACAGGCTGATTAGCAAGGGGAAAGGAATGGTGGGATATCAAACTTTCCATTTTACAGGTGGGAACCTATCGAACAAAAATTTAACACACACACACACACACACACACACACACACACACACACACACACACACACACACACACATACACTCACACGTTGACTCCCTCATCACCATTTGAAAAAAGGAGGTGAAGAATCAGCAGCCTCTTCCAGTGAACTCAGCAGTGTGGGAGGGAGGGCTTCCACCATTGCTGCCTCTGACCCTTCCATCCACTCCATTCCCAGCCGGTCTTAACTGCCCCCCAAGGAGTTGCTGCAGCCAAGGCCAGAGATAGCTGTGGCTTTGCTGCCACTCCACTCATCATGCCGGGCATTTCTCAGCAAAACAATCAATGGCACTCAGTAAACCCACATTCAATCGTCAGCACTCTTATATAACATATTCTGCGTTTGCTGCTTAGCTTTGAAACAACTGGGCAGAGAGAGAGAGAGAGGGAGGGAGAAGAGAGACGCACTGAAAAAGCAGCACCAAATGCTTTGGTCCTTACAAACTTTCACGGAAACTTTCCTAAATTTTGCTTTCAGAAAAGACTGAAAGGAACAAAAAACATTCCCTGGGAATGAACACATACACATTACACACACACACACACACACACACACACACACACACACACACACACACACAGGGAGACACACACACAGAGACACACACCACTTGCTGTGCTATTGCACTCCATTATTTCTGCTGTCTTTGATACACCATTCCTCTCATTCTGCAGGGGTGCCTTCGACATTGGCAGATCTCCTACTTCCTCCCCTCTGAAGAGAGTCTCCCAGGCTCTCCCACACCTCCCTGACCCCCCCCCACCCCCAGCCTCTAGCCCCTCTTCTGTCTCTCCCTGCACTGGGTGCTGCATGTTTCTCTACACCTGCAAGAAACAGAGCTTTTTGAAAGAGCAACCAGAAAACTACAGGCCTTAATAGTGAAATGAGGCTGGAGATGCTGCTGTATCTAGGATAATCCCTGGAAAATAGAGCATCAACAAGGGAGAGATGCACTCAGTGATCCAAAGCCAGGCCTGACCACACATCACTGCCCCTCAATATGTTTAGAATGGAAACCTTTTTAATGTGTGTTTTTTAAAACATATCCTACACTTTTTCACACGCACTTACTCATGCTTGGGTAAGCAATATATTTTTGGCTCCTTAAGCCTCTGTTAAGGAAAAGTTCCCTTCTTTCACCAAATGGCGCTCTCTCTCTCTCTCTCTCTCTCTCTCTCTCTCTCTCTCTCTCTCTCACACACACACACACACACACACACACACACACACACTCCCAATTTTTCACTTCAAGTTTTCTGCAAGGTAGGTTTTGGAACTATTTGCCTTGTGTATAAATCCCCCACAATCTTGCCCTATATTTTCCTTCTGATAAAGGCTCCTTGGAGATCAGAAGTACAGCTCCTGGACTTGAGATGAAATGAAGCAAATTGACACAGAATGTGCTATATTTAATTCACAACAACAGCCAAGGGCAGTCCAAGGAGCCTGACTCTTCCCTTTCCTTCCTCCAGGCCAGTGCCTGCGATATGTTGGACCTGCAACTCTACCCCGAAGAATTCTGTACATCAGTTCCATGGCACCCTTTTCCCCACTACCACCTGAGGAAAGAGATAAGATAAATGCCAGGAAGAAAAATAACCAAGGCCTTTAGAAGAAGAAGAAGAAAAAAAAAACAGTGATTCCAAGCAGAAGACAACACAGTCTGAAAATATTCAGCTGTGGGCATTATTGACAACAACCACTCAGCCATGCTCAAGGCAGCACAAAGCAGATTTGGCTGAGAAATCAGGCAGGGGAAGTAAAGTGCAAGCAATGCCCAGGCCAGTTCCTGCTGCCAGCTTTAGCAAGAAGGACCAAATTCGGTTGGCGCACGGATGGTCTGGTACGGTGTATCCTGGAAGGCATTCAATAGTCCAAACAGGAGGGAGAGAATAAGGAGAGGAGTGTAACTTTCTATGAAATAAGACTTCTCAAAAGAAATGGATATTAAATTATTCGAGGGGAAAGGTAACAGGATGGATTAGTTTCAACCTAAACTGTTCATAAGTGCATTTGATAAATTATTTTGGCTGCTCCACTGTGTAGGAAGATTTGCTGTACAGTAATTCCCTTGTCCCGTACCCCAACATGGCTCACAAAATTACACCACATTTGCAAAGTACATTCTGTACTATATTCTGTCCCTACCTCCACCCCACCCCCACTTAGTCACCATCACTGACAATTGCACCATAATCTTTTGCCTGACTGCAACTGTGGCTCCCAGATCCCATTATTACCAAATTGTTCAGTGACTTCTTACTTGGTTTACCAGGTCTACATAATTCTTACTGCTTGCGTTACCACCAGCTGCACCACTCTCTCTGGTCCAGAGAAAGCATATAATTAAACTCCCATAGTTGGGCATCCTCTTTGCCCTATGTTCAACTTCACGGGGTTTCTTTCCTTGGCTCCAATCCGTGTTTTGTAACTGTGCTTGCATGGATCTTCCCTGGAATGTCATTACTGAAAACTGTCATCCCTTAAAATACTGTGTTGCAAATCCCTTCTTATTTATTAGTCATTTCTAAAACAATATGACTCATTTTCATATCCATCCAGTTCATTATTTTTTCCCCATTTTACAAATGCAAGCATAATGCTGGTTGTTGCCCACTTTGTCCGATGAATACATGACAATACACAAATTGTGAATATAAGTAGACAAGCTTGCAACACACTAAGCAAACTGGAAACCTCATTTTAATATCTCAACCAGACCATGGCATGGTTTGTGTACTCAAAAGAAATAACTACGTCACATCCAGCACAGCCCCACAAAGGGATTAACCCATGGCTCACATGCCAATCTTGATGTTTCCCATCCCAATTCTAAGTCAGGAACTTACTTGGGAAACATCAGGATTTCTGGCCCGGTTCCATGTCTCTGACACACAAACTGCTATGCAGCTTGAAACCCAACTCTAGATCAGAGAGAGAGAAATGGATAAAGAAAGGTGTACTGCAAAGAGAAACTGGAAAAGCACGGAGATTTAGACAGATGGCAGATTTAGAATGAGGCAAGGAAGCCTAAGGGAGGAAGAGGCAAAATAAAGAGGGATGTGAGCAGTGATTAGAGGCAATGAGAGCTTTCTCTACAATGGCGTGTGTGACCCTTTCAGTTTCCACTCCAGAGCTGTGGTTCCCTTTCTTGTTTAGCAAAATGGGGATAAAACTCTGGTTAAGCCAGAGCCTGACATCCTCAAATGTCAATGCTAGGCCTATAGACAGGAGAGAGGCAAAGTGAATAACCACTGTAATCAAGAAGTCAGGCAGGATTAGCAGACAATCCCTAGGATTCAGTGGCAGAGATCACAGATCAGAATTGCTTCCCTCCCTGGGCCATTCTTGGATGAGGCTTAGGTATCCAGGAAAGAGGAAGCGGTGGCAACCAGATCTGCAGGGATGGGGGTGAGATAGAAACACAACATGTTATTTTGACAGAGAGATACAGTGTCAAAGATTGGGGGGACAATAGGGAAGGAAGAAATGTCCGCATGACTGGGACTGATTATCCTGAGCAGAATCTGGCCCTAGGCAAAGCACACAGCTGGTTAAAGAGATTGCAGAAGACAATCTGAAGCGTGTGGATTTGTTTGCAAGGTCAAAATAGGCTTCTACAGAATTGGATAAGGAATTTGCAAATGGAGAAATAGATGAGAAAAGTATGACATCAAAAGAACGTCAGCTTGGGATGCTGGAGGTATTCCTGCTTATGACCCTTTTGTTTCTGTTGCTGTTGTTGCCTAAGTTCTTCTTTGTGTGATCTGACTCCAGACCCTGACAGCTTTAGGTATTTTGCTCCCCCGGCCACCCATCAAACGCAGAGCAACACAAAAGCAGTACTTTTAGTGGTGGAAGAGCTGACCAGGATAGTGTGTCCTCGTTTTCATTTCCATCCTCTGTTATTTTGAGACTTCCTCTCCTTTACAAACTCTGTTTATCCCCCCAGGCAACAGAATCAGAAGGCTCTCAATTATGTCTCCTGGAATGCAGGGAGATATGAGAAAAGAACAAGCTTTCTCTATGTACCTCCATCCAAGCTGTGCATTTTTCTATCCCCCTCCTCACCCCAAACTGGGCATACTCATAGTCGAGACATGCAGCCAGTTAATTCAAAAGCTGGGCCAGCCCCATAATTCAGATCTGTGGGGACATTGCCTGTGACCAAGTACTCCCCAAGAAGAGTGCTGTTCATATACTGTAAATACGGCATTTAAAATTTTTTTTTTTGCTATAAATTGAATAACTCAGAATCGCCACCGGAATCTAAGTCAACTCTCACTAGAATCCAACTTTTATCCCTAACAGGCACTACATGGAGAGAAGACTTCAACCTTTCTCCAACACCATGAATGGAAAGTGCCCAACAGGGTATAGTGGGTCAAAAATAAGAAGGGGGGAAATGACCCATGATCGGTACCCTTGAACCTGCATTCAACTTGAGCCCTTGTTTTGCCCCTTCTAACTAACTCAAAATAATTCTACTGAAGTATGTAAAGAGAATTATAAGACAGTGTCCCAATCAACATCACTGCCAATTCCAATTAATGGGCAGCTTCATAATCTGACCCCTCTCCCGCCCCCTCACCAAACAGGGAGAGAAAGTCTCTGACGGTGGGGAAAGAGAAAAAGGAGGAGCATCTGGCTGCATATGGGAGCAACCTCCCTCTCCATGCACCGAGATCTAGGTCGACACTGATGCTTCAAGCATCAGTTTATCAAACAGTTTATCAGAATAAGGGATTCATCCAGTCAATCAGTCAGCTGCTCTCTCTCTCTCTCTCTCTTTCTCTCTATCCCCCACCCCTCCTCTCTCCCCCTCCACATCTCCTGCCTGGCAACCAGCTCTCCTCTCTCACCGAACAACCCTTGAGTAAAGGGGGGAACGACTTATTCCATAGCCAGGCAATGCTGAAAGAGGGTTCCCAAGTTGATGGGGAATCTGGAGATGCTGTTTTCAGGGGTGCACAAAGAACAACGATGATTCATGTCTCGAGTTTTTATTACGGTCCCCCAACTGTCCCGCACAGCCTTCTCTCCTGCTGGGATGTCCTCCTCACTGCATTGTAAAACTCTCTCACCCTCACAGTCCATCTCATTTCTCCCCACCTCATCCTTCCCTCGGTGCTGCTGTTCAGAACAGTTCAATAACTTCCAGCTTGTGACGCAGACCTGAGCCCTGTATAAAGAGGGGAGGGGGGATGCAATGCCATCAGGTTGTGGGCTTCTTTGGAATTCCGATGCCTTAAAACTGCATAGACATGGGAGGGGGGAATACAAGCAGGGATCTTAAGGAAGTGCCCTTCACTTACCACCTTTTTTTTTTTTGACAGGCACAACCGGCTTTCCGACAGCCATCACTTCCCATTTGAAAACGAGGTTGCAGGCTATCCCGGTTAAGGGGAGCAGGGGAGATTTTGCTATACCTCCGAGGGCTTGAGGAAAGGGCAAGCTAGAGAATCCATACTGGGATATAAGGAACAGCACGACAGGAGAGCATACGGGCAAAAACAAGTGAAGCGAGAAGAACGAAAACGGGGGAAGGAATAAGCTGCCTAAAAGAGGACGAGGGGAAGAGCGAGGAGACTCAGGAAAAACTGAATGACGGGCACCGAGGTGCAAAGATGGGGGGAAAGTCAGAAGCCCGGAGAAGCCGCCACTCACCTAGGATCATGCCTGTTCAGCTTTCGCTGCGGAGCAGCACCTTGCGTCTGGTCTGGCCGCGGCGCAGCAGGGATGGCAGCTGCCTAGGCAGAGGATCAGCAGCTGCTGCTGCCTCCGCCGCCGCCTCTTCCTCCGCCTCCCCCGTGTCCGCTGCAGCGGCGGCGGCGGCGGTGCTAGGAACGGGCCAGACTACACAGCAGCAGCGGCGGTGGCAGCAACGATGCAGGGCCCCCCGGAACAGCAGGGCTCGCGACGGAGACAGCCCGAGTAAAAGGAGGCATCGCCAAAAAAATGTCAGCACAGCGGAGCACAAGCTTTCGCTCTACCACCCCCGGGCAAGGCGGCTCGCGCACACCCTCCCTGCTTCGCGATTGGTCGCAGAGCCAATTCGGGCGCCCAATGAGAGGGACCAAAGACAACTCGGTTCCAAAAAAAAAAAAAAAAGAAAAAAGAAAAGAAAAAAAACCCACCTCCAACAGGAGAGGGGGCTTTTTTTTTTTTTTTTTCTTACCCATCCGCCACCCCCCCCACCCCGCGCACGTCCGAAGTCTTGCTGGCGAACGCTCTCCGCAGTGGCAGCCAAGCAGGTAAAACGCACCTTCGGCGCGTCGAGAACGTCGCCGCTCGCGCTGAGGCGCGCGTGCTCGAGAGCGCGCAAAACGCCCGCCGGCTGAAAGATCGAATCCGGGCTGGGTTCCAAATCCCTTACCTGGCGGGATGGCACTTAAAAAAAAAAGGGGGGGGGAAGGGGGGACGGCGCGTCGAATGCTACAAAACGTGTAGACGCAAGACCTGCTTTCGGTCTTCCCAATTAAGTTTGTGGTAGCAGTTCAGACTTTTAGAATAGAATAGAATAATAAGTTTATTGTCACTTTAAAATTGTACACTGATCGGCGTACATCAAAATGAAATTTCGTTGCATACAGCTCTCAAAGGGTCACCACCTCCAATATACACTGCATAAACATGACAAAATAAATAAATAAATACAAACTTATGTACTATGTATAAAAATCTGTATAATATAAAAGTATGTATATACCAAAGACAAAGAGGGCAGTCGGTTGGATTCGTTCTCTTCATTGAGTGAATCCGATAACCGAAGTCTGGTTTGAAGAAGCCTCAATTGCCTGATGTTATAGAGTCTAGAAGACCACTCTAAATCAAAGCCAAAAACACACATCAAAAGTGACCCTTGAGTCCAGCTGAACTCCTTCCTGCTGACTTTATCAAATAGGCTCCTGTAGCTTTTCTTCAAACCATTAGTCACCTGATTTGCCTGTGCCACCTTCTGGCTAGCAAGTTATCCGATTAGTGTGCAACCTTATAATCTCTCCTCCAAATCCTGACTGCCCTCTGAGCCTACTCAGCTTTTTGGCATCAGCTGTGATCAGTCAAGTATTGCTACTTTGCTATGTATGACATCACTGACTCTTTTTTATAAAGCACAAAAGATACGTGGGTTCCAGAGAAAACATGTTACATCAGAACAATGTAGTGACCCAGGCCACCATGTTACACCATGGTATCGGTATATTTGACATGTTGTATGAACACAGCAGTGTAGCATATTAATCTTTTTTTTTAATCGTATGTATTTTGAAAAAACAATTCCATGAATGGATTTACTTTCTCATTTATAGGGTGTTCTTTTGCTTAACGAATGTACAACGCCATAAATGTAAGGCTTTGGGGTAAAATCTGAGATCTCTCATCCTCTGAAGTACCTCAAATAGAGCATAAGTAACTTACTGCTTGAAATGACTTGATGATTCACACACTTTACCATTTAGAGAGAGCCTCACATAAATAACTACGTTTGCAAACTAACATTCTATATCCACAGTTTTCTTTCAGAATATTACATATTGAAGCTACTAGCTATTTGTTATGCATGGTTTTGACAATACATGAATCCAGTCACTGTATTTGTAAACTTTGATTTTTATACTGTATTGATAAAAATTTGTAAAGGCTTAAATTGGGACATGTGAAGCCAATAAGTATAGCTGGGCTTAAAAGTTTGTAAACCATTTTGAATTTTCAATACTTCTGCATAAATATAACCTAAAAGATGATTTGTTCTCTGCACAAATCCTAGAACTAGATAAAGAAAACCCAATTAAACAAATGAGTCAAAAGCATTATACTTGTTCATTTATTCATTGAGGAAAATGATTCAAAGCTAAATATTTATGTATGGTAAAAGTATGTGAACCTTTGCTTTCAGAACCGATGTGCCCCCCCTTGCTGCAGCAATAATTGCAATTACAGGCAGTCCTCAACTTATGACCATTCTTTTAATCATTGTACAAAGTTGTCCCAAAGATGCTTTTTCAAGAGGCTACTGGACTTTCTGATTTTTCTTTGAAGACATTTCACTTCTCATCCAAGAAGCTTCTTCAGCTCTGACTGGATGATGGGGAATGGAAGGATTTATACTCCTTGCCGACAGCTGGTCATTTGCATTCTTTTAGAGAATCATTGAGGCCACTTGGAGGTTTGTCCTGTCCTCAGGATCACCTGAGTAGTGCAAATGGGTATGGAGCCTTCTTGGAACTGTTGAAAGGACTGTGTTGTAGACTGGAGATAGATGATGTGGTATACCTCCTCTCCTCTGTTGAGAGAGGGCTGTTCAATTTTGACATAGATGGCCTCTTTGATCCCTCTTTCAAACTAGTGGTCCTCTCTGTTCAAAATGTGGACTTTGTTGTCTTCAAAAGAGGTTTGTTCTCCTATGTTGTGCCATGTGTTTATGAAACTGATCCTTGAATTTACAAGCATCCTAGCATCCCTGTGGTCACAGGATCACAATTTGGGTGTTTGGTGACCAGCATGCATTTACAATGGTTGCAAAGTCCCAGGATCGTATGATTGCCATTTGTGACCTTCCCAGGAACTTTCAACAGGCAAAGTCAATGGGGGAAGCTGGATTTGCTTAACGATCATGTCATTTGCTTAATAACCACGGGGGGGGGGGGGGAAAGGTTGTAAAAATCAGGTGCAACTCATTTAATGACCTCATTGCTTAGTGACAGAATTTCAATACTGAAGTCGAGGGATTTCAACCAAGCTCACAGCAGTAATGCAGGCTGTATGGGCATAAGATTAACACAAACCTCACTTTCTTAAACACTTTTGAATGTAATTGATTTACAGCTAAAGAAAGATTTTTTTAGTGACAGGTTAAGAGAATTCCCTTTGGTGAATCAACATTCTTTCAGGTCTAAAAAAGAAAAGAAAAAAGGGGGGGGGAAGTTAAAGATTTAAAAATGTTTGGCAAAAAGCTTAACAAGGAATGGATGTAAGAAAGTTTAAAACGGATAAAGGGGACAGGGTTTTTTCCAGTGAAAGTGATTTTGAGCAAATTTGTTCATTTGTTCATTTCATTTGCTAAAATTAAATCAGCAAATGGACAAGGCTTTTATGAGAAAGCTTTCTATTTACTATTAAAAAGTGCAAACAGCTGGTGATTTAACAAAGCAAAATATAAAGATAATATGAATGGGATTGTGACACTGACTGTAACTGCAGAGTGTCATTTGAGATTAATGTATTAAGGGCACCAGAAGATAAAACAGTTTAAAAAAAAAAGGAAGCTTGCCTTCTATCTTTCCCTTGTAATCAAGACACGTTCACTTTTAGATTACAATACTACAATGACAACCACTAGGGCATTGCATGCCAAAACAACTAGGGACAGTCCCCCCCACCCCAGTACCATCATTCTGCTAAACAACTAATTCCCACAACACTGTCAAACTACCCAGTAGGGCTATATTACTGTTATCCTTCTCATCTTTCCTATTACCTATTTCCTTATCTTCTTATGACTATAACTTTGTTGCTTGTATCTTACGATTTATATTAATTTTTTTTATTTAGTATGATTGTTATGATTTATGTTGATTGCTTATTTAGTATCCTATGACTATCACTGAGTATTGTATCTTATGAGTTATGATGAATGTATTTTATGATTATAATCATGATTTATCACTTGTTCCTTGTAGGTACACCGAGAGCTTATGCACCGGAGACAAATTCCTTGTGTGTCCAATTACACTTGGCCAATTGAGAATTCTAATAAAGAATTCTAACTCTAATAAAGAATTCCAAAAGTGGCACAAACAGCAGAAGGGAGGTAAGAATTGCTAGAACAACCTGCAGAGAAAGGAATTAAATCAGATTTGCTTCAGAAAATGTTTAAGAAATTGGGAAATAAGTTAGCTGAATCATTGATCCTAAATTGACTAAATCACTGGATACTACATTGACAACTTTTGAAAAAAATAATTGAGAAAGACTTCTAAAGATGAAAGAAGAGAAGTCAAGAAGTTGGAAAGCTCTGTAAAACAAGTGTCTGGAGCTTTAAAAGAAATTAATGATAAAGTAGAAATTCTGGAGAGTAAGACAGAAGTTATGTATAGAGAACTGGAAAGAGAATTAGATGATTTGGCACTAATGAAATTAAAGAGAAGGAATTTTGTCTGAGATGTAGAGCAATTCCAGGAGATTGTGGTAATATATTACAGAAAAGTGGCATCAAAGTTTGATGCCAATGAGAATACAGAAGCAGAAATTGATAAGATATATAAAATACATACAAATTTTGTGTGAATAAGAAATATTCGAAAGGACATCTTGGTCCACTTTGTGAGAAGACAAGAGATCAAGATTTGCAGCGGCATTTTGGTACAAGAGTGAAGACTGATAATACAGATGTAATTTTTCTTAAAGAAATTCCTATTAGAATTTTGCATAAGAGAAGACATTCTTTTTTAACTGATAGATTAAAACAGAAAAAGATTCATTTTGATAGGATAAATCGGAAGGTGTGATTTTTATTTTTAATGAGCAGAGGTCTTGACTAAATTTCATCCCTAAACCAAGGGAATTTCTAGTAAAAATTAAAGAGGAATTAGAAGAGTCTTAAAAGGAGGTATCAGACAAACTACCCAAAACTTCAACAGGTGCAACAGGAAACCAACTAGGAATAATACTGAACTAGATGCTACAGATGTCCACTTTTCTAAATTTTTGACGTGATTATGGATTACAGGTATCCTGATTTAGGACCACAATTGGGATCAAAATTGCCATCGCTAAGCAATCTGGTTTTAGAATGACTTATGGTTAGGTGAATCACGGTGGTCATCAAGCAAATCTCACAGCTGTTGAGTAAATCCACCTTTCTCCATTGACTTCGTTTGTTAGAAGCCCCTTGGGAAGATCACAAATGGCAACCCTATGACCCCAAGACACTGTTACTATCATAAATACTGTATACGCTGGGTGCCAAGTTCCCAAATTATCATCATGTGTTCACAGAGATGTTGCAACAGTCATAAGTGCAAGGACCAGTCATAAGTCACTTTTTTCAGTACTGTCATAAATTCAGATGGTCATTAAACAAATGGTGATGAGTTGAGGACTACTACAAATGCTTAATGTGGAATATAAATGAAGCAAATGTTCCTCAAAGGAAAAAACAAAATCATAATTTGAAAAAGTTAAAGCAAAATATAATTTGCCCACAAAAGATGCATGTTAGAAAAAGATAATATGAAATGTTTAATCTATAAAAATGTGGGTGAAGGTTCGTATTAAGAACCATAAAAAGAAATGAAGTTGTTTTTATATAAATCTCCAACTAAAACCAAAACTTGTATTAACGGATAAGCATTGTAGTAGATTTGTTGGCGTGGAAGTTAATTTGTATGGGACTAAGACAGAGGTGGGTTCCTGCCGGTTTGGACCGGTACTATAGAACCGGTAGTAAAAATAGGGACTGGTTCTCCGAACTGGCAGTAACGATAGCCTGGCCACTCCCCCAAGCCGGTTCTTTCGGCGGCACCATAGGCGCCGCCATTTTGTTTTTCGCTTCTGCGCATGCGCAGAAGCTTTGTTTTAGCACTGCACATGCGCAAAGCGCTTGAGCCCCTGCGCAGCGCGCCACTGAGCGAACCGGCAGCGACGAAAACCGGAACCCACCCCTGGACTAAGACTCTGATATTGGGAATTTATGACCCAAATGAGGATGCAGGATTGTTCTATAAAGTATTTATGGAGAGACTGATACGTTTCTGTTATTAAAACTGGTGTTTGATAGGGATTGGAATGAAGTGATCTGTCCATAACTGGATAGAACTTCTGAG
The DNA here is from genome assembly GCA_003457575.1 of Thermophis baileyi. NCBI lineage: Eukaryota > Metazoa > Chordata > Lepidosauria > Squamata > Dipsadidae > Thermophis > Thermophis baileyi. The sequence continues at coordinate 930,240 of QLTV01002579.1, forward strand.
AAAAATAGTAAATCATTCCTAGAAATCAGCAGTTTTCTTTGATATGATGGAGAATTTAGGGCTTATGATCATATGGAGACAGTAAAATGGTAAATCAAGAGAGTACGCCTATTTTTCTGAAAGACATCGATTCTTTTCAAGAATAGATATGATTTGGATTTTGAAGAACTTTACTACTAAGGTCTCTAAAGCAGAGATACTACCAAATGCTTTTTTTGGATCATAATCCTGTGGTTTATAAAAGGAAATTCAGTTCTTTTAGATGGAGACTAAATTAACAGAAAGAAGCAATAGTGGAGGATTGTAAAAAAAAATATTAAAGGAATTCTTTGAAAATAATCTATAGCGCAAGCTATTTTGGATGAGATGAAGAGAAAAAAGGAATTCAAGAAATTTCCAAATATTTCTAAATAAATTAAGCTTTCACAATGACAGTTATTTATGTTAGCAATAAGAGAAATATAAATAAAAATGAGCTATGTAAAGCAGAAAAACGTTGAGTTTGCAAACAAGCCGGGGAAATTGGTGGCTTATAAATTATGAATAGAAAAAGAAAATAATATTGAAACTTCAAGAGAGAGATACTATATTAAGTGTGGCCATGCAAAAAATATTTCATCAATATTATTTTACCGTATAAAATAAGTGACATTTCTATTTATAGATGAATACCTAAAGAAACAACATTTACCAAAGATTACACAGGAACAGAAACAAATTACTAAAATTATTATAGATGAGAAATAATAGACAAACTCAAGTCAAATGGCTAAGTTATTTTGAGAATATAGAATAGAATAGAATAGAATAGAATAGAATAGAATAGAATAGAATAGAATAGAATAGAATAGAATAGAATAGAATAGAATAGAATAGAATAGAATAGAATAGAATAGAATAGAATAGAATAGAATAGAATAGAATAACAGAGTTGGAAGGGACCTTGGAGGTCTTCTAGTCCAACCCACTGCTTAGACAGGAAACCCTACACCACTTCAGACAAATGGTTATCCAACATCTTCTTAAAAACGTCCAGTGTTGGAACATTCACAACTTCTGGAGGCAAATGCGATCCCATAATTTATACAATTACACATTTGCCCAATTTCTTCAAGGAAAATTCCTTAAGGGCCTTTGGTAATTAAAAAAGCCGTTCTTCATATCTTTTAGCCTCCAGTCCCCTAATCATCTTTGTTGCTCTTCTCTGCACTCTTTCTAGAGTCTCAACATCCTTTTTACATCTTGGCGACCAAAACTGAATGCAGTATTCCAAGTGTGGCCTTACGAAGGCATTATAAAGTGGTATTAACCCTTCATGTGATCTTGATTCTATCCCTCTGTTAATGCAGCCTAGAACTGTGTTGGCTTTTTTGGCAGCTGCTGCACACTGCTGGCTCATATTTATTTTGTCAAGGGGAATACAAAATAAACTCAAGAGAGCTGATGGCAGAGTTCTGGTTATGAATGGTTTTGTTATTTAGTTATTAGATTTAAAACAGACAAAAGAGTTTATGGTTTTGAACATTGTAAGACTGAGTTTGAAATGAAATTATGTACAAATGATGAACATGTAATTGCTAATATGTATAAACTTTTATTGACATTTGAAACAGAACAAGTAAAAGAATGTATGATTAAATGGGCTAAAATTTTGGGTTACAGATGTTCCAAATATGTGGTTGAAAGGACTTAAAGGAGAGGATTGAAATTTATGTTATAATCTTAAAGAGAATTTTTACAAAACAATGTACTGTTGCTATGTGTCTCCAGAGAAATTGTTAAGAATATATAAAGACACTTCAAATACGGTGAAAAATGTGAAAAGGGAGAAGGGACCTTTTATCTTGCTCGAGGAAGAAAATTTTGATTCAAATGCACCCACTGATTCCGAGGACTTAAAAGATTAATATACAATTGAGACCAGAGGCCTTACTTTTTAGGCAAACAGTTGGAAAAAAAGTCATGGAACGTTGTATTTGTATGTGATGATTGCAACGACATTATTGTATGCACGAAGATGGAAACATATGGCAATATCTGCAGTGGAGGAATGGTTGGTGAAGATGATGGAACTTGTTGAAATGGCCTTTTTTTAAAAAGAGAAGAAACAATAGCTACTGTTTTACTAACTGGATACCTCCTATGGACTTTCTGTGGAAAACAGGGGGGGGGAACCCCAAAGTTATGATTTAGGGTTCTGATGGTTAGACAGGATACATTATGGAAAGTTATGTTATAACTTTAGATAGAGAGGTAAATGTGTAATTGTACTTATAATGCTATAAAAAAGATCAGAAGTCACTTCTGTATCTTTTTTCTTTCTTTTTCTATTTTTCTTTGATTCTTATTTTCTTGCGCTTTTAACTTTCTATTTGGTTTATTTTTTTTCTTTCTTACTTTTCATTAGTTGTATAATTTTCTTTTTAAAAACTTTTAATAAAATTATTTGAAAAGATTTGTGCCACAGCTCTATAACTCTCATCTGCCTTCCCACTGATGCTTCAATTATATCCCCATCAGCCTTACCACTTCTTCATTACCTCTCTTGGCTTCACCATTGACGCTTGTTTTAAGTTGGAATAGACTGTGTCACTGTGGCTCTTTTCACTGCTTCTACCAATACATATGCTTACATTGCGTGCTGCTTCATGTTTGTCTATTGTGTTGCTGGGTGTTTGCCTGTCATCCATCTTTGCTGCTGCTTACTATTGCTGCTGACAGTTTTTGATGCAGCTTCTGTCATTGTCATCTGTGACTTCTGACATCTATCACTGTTGGCATTGTGACTCTCTGTTGTTCATCTGGGTAGGTTGATCTCTTCAAGCGTTGCTGCTGTGGCTGTTTTGTTTGACCTTGAGACACACTGGATGAAATGCCAGGCTGATATCTCTGGGATAACTATTGAAACTGGTACCTATAAAAATGTTAAGTTATTGCCTAGGCCAGCGGTTCTCAACCTGTGGGTCGCGACCCCTTTGGGGGTCGAACGACCTTTTCACAGGGGTCGCCGCACGCGCTAGCCCGCCATCTTGGAAATGCTCCCAGTTCGGCCGTGCCTGCGGGTCGCCGGACAGCCGGTAGCCACAGAAGCGGGAGACTTCGCCCACCCGCCCGGACACCGCCATTTGAGTTCTTTTACCCTCTGCGCATGCGCAGAACGCTTTGTGCATGCGCAGAGGGTAAAAGAACTCAAATGGCGGCGTCCGGGCGAATTCTCCCGCTTCCGTGGCTACTGGCTGTCCGGCGACCCGCAGGCATGGCCGAACTGGGAGCATTTCCAAGATGGCGGGCTAACGCGCGTGGCGACCGCTGTGAAAAGGTTGTTCGACCCACAATGGCGCGCGGGGGGGGGGGGGGGCGGGGGTCACGGCGGCGGGGAGGGGGTCGCGAGGGGTCACGGCATTAAAAAGGTTGAGAACCACTGGCCTAGGTAATTATGGCTTCTTTGCGGGGAGGGGGTTGTGATATGAGGAAGAAGTATTCGGTAGCAGGATAAGTAATTTATTTAGGATGGATGCATTTTTGGGTGGATTATGGGTTGTAACCTGGGTGGGAAGAGTATTTGATTTTTAGTTCTCAGTTATAGGAAGAAAGACAAAATAATTTAGAGATTGTGGAGAAAGTGTTATTGTGATGGACCTTCAAGAGGCAGACATGCAGTTATGTGTATTCATGGACATCTCAGCAATCCCACTGTTTCCTCTCTTCTACCAATGGCATGTTGATGATAAATAAGACATATTTTCTGCGGGACTAGATCTGGGACAAACAAGTTGACCTAATATGATGGAACCCTGACTTAGCGAACTGGGCGATGTCATCTATTCTGAGATTCTCCCAGAATCTCATGTTTCTGTGTACAAGAGCAAAGATATTCCATCTTCATTACGTGCGTCAGGCTCTCTGGTGGACTCCTGCTGTTACCAGATTGCAGATTGAATGAGAGACAACAGGCTAAAATTGAATCCAGATGGTTTGGTGGTCAGAGGAGGCATAATCTGTTTGGATGAGACTCTACCTGCTCTAATTGGACTTCTTTTTCTTTTAAGGAATAATTATCCTTTCTAGGGATGCTCTCAGGTCAATGCAATAGCAACGAATTTCTTGCTACAAAGAATTTACCAGCTATCTTCCAGCCTGGCTAAGTCTACTGCTCTTGTTGTAAATCAGAGTTGGGTAGCATTTTTTCAATCAACAATTTTATTAAAAGGCATAAGCAGATACACAATCAACATCTTTTCCCCTCCAATCTAAATCCTATATCAATCCAGCCAATCTATGCATCTGATGAAACAAGCTGCAGCTTATGAAAACCTACGGCTTTTAATAACATTTGTTAGTCAGAAAAGACTGTAAGGTGTTTTTTTAAATTAAATAGATTAACATGGCTCTCCTACAATGGTTGTCCAAGCTCTCCTTGCCTTCATTTTAATGACTTTGAAGGAAGGTCAGTAATCCAGAATGCAGTGATCAGCTTCTGTTGGGTATTTCCTTTCCTCGTGTTCTGGCATTGCTTACCCCTTAAATTCTGAGATTAAATTCAGAGTATTTTGAGAGAGAAACCTCTCAATGGCATGGGCCTTTCTTATCAGAAAGAATGGTTTCCCCTGCATTTTATAAACCAGGAATTTCAATTATTTTGATCAGTCAAAAGATGTAATGCTGTGACCAGTCTGGAGGGGAACCTAGTTGAGTAGGGCAAGAACCCCTTCAGTAATGTGACTTGCCCTGGGGAATTAATTCTCTGAGAAACCTCCCTCTGCAGCCTGTTTCAAGAAAAGACTTACTTTTACCCTCAAATCTACCTCCCTTGGGATATCTGTCTTTTAACATTTTTATATCCTGGTATTTTGAAGTTTGTATTCAGGTATCGTTTGAATACAGTATTGTTATTTACGAATTTTATGTTTGAGGTTTATTATATTGCTGAATGTTATTTATATTGTTTCTGATTTATGGTATCAACTGGCATAAGTTGGCTTGCTAGGAATATGTGGTTTATAAATATGTCAAACTAATACAGTAGCAAGTGCCATAAATTGGTCAAGGCGATACACATTTATCCAGATTATGTGGCAAACAGCTGAGTAAAGAGATCTGCACAATATTTAACGTGTGTTTTCCAGAAGATTGCTCTGTCTGCTTGCAAGGAAGTGCTGCCTTCTTGGTGAACCTTTAGGCTGATCCAATGAAGGATGAAACAGATGCTAATCTTGTCATGGAGATACTGCCAAAAATGGCAACGTAGAGCAACTGAGTTTTCCCCCCTATCCCCGGTATAGTACTTCGAAGTATGTCTGCACACATAGAGAGCTATGGAGGAATGTATGCATTCCTGCTCTTATGTGTTTCAAAAAGAATCTGGATGAGCATTCTTGCACATATAGTACAGTATGGTTGAGTTTACAGCCATTGTAGAATAAGAAAAAAAGTTCATGGCTTCTGCTGCCTACTTTTGAGACAAGATGTTGTAGCCTTCAACATGACATCATAAGGGACATGCTGTAGGCAGCCAAGAGATTTGTAGATCCACATTCCACATGGCAACCACAGCAGCAATGAATGTAGTATCCAGGGACAGAAGTATATTTTCCTTCTCTGCAAAAGACTGCTGTTGGAGTACTAGGAACATTAATTATCTCAGCAATAGAAGTAGAGTCCTATGGGAAGACATAAGCAGACTATACTCAGTAAATGAAGCCTTCATTCACAGACAGCTGACTCTTCAGAAAAAGAACTTTGAAACCATGAAGTGTATGTATACAGACACAGAAAGAAAGAGTAGTGTTAAGTTGTTTCTGCTGAATGAATTCTTTATATATAAAAAATTATCTAAAGACTGTAAATTAGTCCATGACTAGCATGTTTCATTATTTATTTATTTATTTATTTATTTATTTATTTATTTATTTATTTATTTATTTATTTATTTATTTATTTATTTATTTATTTCTAAAATTTATATGCCGCCCAACTCCCGAAGGACTCTGGGCGGCTTACATGATATAAAAAATAAAAATAAAACATATAAAAACAATTTTAAAAAACCATATCCATATTAAAATAAAGCATTCACACATATTTATGTGTGAATTCATATTTATTAATGGGTATAAATATGAAAGAATCATACATTGTACTAAGCCAGGATTTCTATAACTGATAATCTAACAAACCACGGATCTCTAAAAAAGAATAAGGCACAATTAGTTGGATATATCCATCATATTAAGATAAATCATGATTAAAAAATAACAGTGACAGAACTTATGCATTAAACATGGCTTATTAGATAAAGAATAATTAGTGGTTTTCCATGGCCTCCTTCCTAAGACTGAAAGAGAGTGGCTGGCCCAGGGTCACCTAACTGGCTTTATGCCTTAAGCAGAATTAGAACTCATGGTCTCCTGATTTCTAGCCTTAAGCACTACACCAAACTGGCTCTCGATAGATCTAGTTAGTTTGCAAAATAAATTGCAAAATACCTTTGTACTGATGACCACCTGTCACTTTCCATGTAAAAAAAAAAAATCAAGCAGCAGACTGGACAGTGAAAATTGTGTCTATATTCCATACATGTAAATAAAGAGACTCTGGTCTTTAAAATACTATGCAACAATGAATTAATTACTCTTTAAGATGTCATATCAATATGATGTTTTTTGGCAGTAAACTAGAATGTATGATTCTAAGATTAATTTGCATAGAAATGTTCACCACTCAATAACAGGGTTGGCAACATTTGGGCAGGGCAATGCTCCCCTGTTTCTGACAAGCAGAAATTCATCAGATGAAGCTTTTTCAGAATACAGATGAAATGGAAAGCTGTTTCAGTTGAACCTCAATTTTGTCATGCGTTTGTTAAAGGTATTGCAGTGTGGTCAATGAAAAACACAAACAAAAGAGTTTAGCAATGTTAGTACTTTAGCACAATATCTTTCTTTGCATGTGTGGAACAACCAAAAGTAATCCATCACCTCAATCTGGGCTTTTATAAATTTTAATTATAGCACCTGTAAAACTTGCAGCACAGAGTGTTACTGTTCAGATCAGTTATACCTGTTACAGGTATGCTGTTCTTTTCAGCTAACAATTGGCCGACATTCCATATCTGAGGGCATTTAATCCTCATTAGCTTCTGTTTTTAAGGGAGAGTTCTTCATTTTGGAATGCCCAACCCATCCTCACTGCCAAGTTTCCTGCCAGAAACCTCTTTTATGAATACATAAACAATTTCCAAGAATAAGTCTAGTGTTATTATATAACAGGCCATCTTTCCTTCAGAAATCTCAGGACAAGTTAATACCGTAGTTCTTCTCACCCATAATGAATGTATCTTTACCACAAGCCCATCAACTGGACTAGATTAGACTGGAAGATAGTGATTGGTGAAAATTTATCTACTGCTTGAATAGAAATGTAATTCTAGTTTCTCTTATTCTAGGGCGCAGACACATACCTGTACAAATAGAAGAGAATATTTGTAACTCAGGGTTGGGGTACTTGGTGCTCTCTAAACTTGGTTGTTTTCCTGCAGACATTTCATTACCAAACTAGGTAACATCATCAGTGCACAACATCTGCAAGAAAATGACCAAGCTCAGAGAATACCAAGGACCTCTACACAAATACCTGTATTTATTGCTTCTCTTTCCCCAGCTTTTTAGATACTTATCCATATTGCTGATACTTCCTTGGGGTTCTCTTTGTTAGATTTATATCTTGTCTTTTTGGGGGAGTTCAAGGCAATTTTTATGGGGAATCTCCATTTTATCACCCCAAGAACAAGAGGCGATGACTGTCCCAATATAATCTTTATGGCTCAGAATAAATTGAACTCCGGCTTCCCAGTCCTAGTCCAACCCCTTAGCCCCATACTTCACTATTTGTTCTTGTAATCAAATATCTTTCATTAGATCATCTTTGGATGACAAAGAAGCCTTTCATTTACTCAGACCTCTTCAGATGGAAGAAAGAAGCACCTGGGCTTCTGCGATTCTTCCTGAAATATAATACGGCATACCTCTGTTCTCTTCTGTCACCAGTTTTATCTAACTTTAACACTTTGCTTCCCCCATTTTATTGAGGCATTGTGATGCCATCTGCATTGTTTATCATCTGTGATATGGGATGAGCTCAGTTAGTAAAAATGGCTCCAGCTCAAGCAGATATGGGGCAGGATATGGAGCTTTTCTGAGGGATAAAGAAACAGGAGTAAGTGACAGCATGATGGTAACATGGGATGGCTTGCAAGCCAGGAACAACTCTCAATGATAGTTGCAGCATCACTAGCCTTTTCATAACCCTCATGGCCTCTGGCTCTTAGAATCAATTCCCATCTTACTGTTTCTTTTAAACTCTTTTAATTGAGAGTAAAAACAAATACTATTCATCATTTTAGGTTCAAGAATAAAGCCCTGATAAAATAACCATGTGTTGGTTATCCTTATAAAATAATACACAGCAAGACTTTAATAACAGAATAACAGAGTTGGAACGGACCTTGGAGGTCTTGTAGTTCAACCCCTGGCTCAAACAGGAAACCCTAAACCAGGGGTCTGCAACCTGTGGCTCCGGAGCCGCATGTGGCTCTTTGGGCCCTCTGCTGCAGCTCCCTGTCACCCTATCACGGCAGAGGGATGAAAGAGCCATCATCCTGTCATGGCAGTGGCATGGCCGGAGCCTTAGTGCGGGAGCGAAGCACCCCTCTACTTGCCTTTGCGCAGCAACAGCATTCTGCCTTCATTGAGGTACATTTGCTGTTGCCGCCAGCAAAGAGGGCTGGGAGAGAATGGCGGGGGAGGATCTTGCAGGGTGGGGGCCATCCTCCAAGCCTGGCCTTCCTCCTCCCTTGTCGGAGGGGCCAAGAGAAAGAAGGGGGCAGCGTGGGGAAGAGCTCCCCTCCCCCGCCGAGCACTGAGCACAACAGCCCAGCGAGAGAGAGTGAGAGAGGGAGAGAGACAGATACCTATTTTCCACAGAAAACTAAACACGGGGAGCCACAAAACCTGGGTAGGTGTGGCTGGGGGGGTCATGTGTCTGAGTGGGAGTGAATGACGTTGAGTTGGCCATGCCTACCCAGGTTTTGTGGCTCCCGTTTTGCTTTCTGTGGGAAACGGGCCCAAGTGGCTCTTTGAGTATTTAAGGTTGCAGACCCCTGCCCTAAACCATTTCAGATAAATGGTTGTCCAATCTCTTCTTAAAAACCTCCAGTGTTGGAGCATAGAAAAGAGAAATTCTCAACTGGAGAGAGGAGCACAGCCCCTCCACCCCCGCAATACAATTCCATTTTAGAAGTGGGCAGTATTATCAGACACTCCCCCCGTCAAAAACATATGCTTTCAACATTCCAAGTCAAAACTGTAATATCTTTATTCAGAAGATTATTTTTGAATAGTTATAAAGGGACATCAATAAAGCACATTCCAACCTCAATCCCTAATTTTATTACAGCACAGACGACTAAAATCCAGTTTTAGTCTTCTCAGAACAACTTCCATTGGGTAAATCAATATAGCTGATCTTTTTTCCCTATATCTGCTCCATTACTATTTTTACTATTGCAAGCAGATCCAAAGTATACATCCTATAATTTATTTTTTTTATTTCTTAAATTTTTATGCCACCCTTCTCACTGATACAATCACTCTGGGCAGCTTAAAATGTAATAAAAAGTAAAAAAGCAAAAAAGTAATACAAGGCAATTAAATTTAGTATAGTTAAACAGGAAGGCTAAAAATCAAGATAATATACAGAGGAGAGGCACCCAGCTTCCCTCTACCTCTGCAAACAGTGTAACAACTATGGGACAATATTTCAGAATTTTTCTTTTTAAAAAAAAAAAAAAACCTTTGTTTGAAATGTCAGTGACTTGATGTAGTCACTGACATCTGTAGTTGTAATATAGAGAACTCACTCCATCTTCTTTAAAGATGGAAGTATAACTGTTAGGGCCAAGCTTGGTGCGATGCTAAGGATACATCATAAAAAGTGGGGTTATGTGGTATAAATAGTAAAGTGTAATAGGGTTGTTGGAAGGAAATTGCATTCCTTTCTTCCTGCATTGCAACTCTAGAATCACTATAAGCCCCCAAATGTTTTTTTTTTAAACTTCCTATTGTTATCAGAGAGGCAACTTTTTATAGGGCTAATATGGTAACAAAGAAGTAGAGAGATGGGATCAAGATTAGGATGGGAAAGAGAAGTGTTGAACCTCCCTACTCAACCTGCTAGGATCTCGGTTAAATCCTCCCTCCCATGCTACAAATATCATAATGAAGTGTGTCTCTTTGGCTATATGTATGACTTTATTGGTCAAGAGTAATACCTGGCATTTAGCGTTTAGTATTTTGAAGTGAGTTGCACTAGACCAAAATTTAAATTTGATTTAATTTAGTCACAAACCTTAGTAAAATTACTTTTAATTAATCCCAGTTAACATGTACTTAATCATTTCCTTTGTCCATCATATTAAAAATGACCAACAGTGGCAATTCTTGGAAGATTTCTGAAAGCTTTAGGCTAAGCTTTTGGAAGCCACAATGAGCTGTACATTTTGTACATGTACAGGCTCCCCATCACAGCACAATCAGGGCATTTTGAAAAACAATTTTTAATAAGTGCTGAAGTCTGCATTCAAACCATGTGAGAGATTCCACATTATCATGTGAGTGTTGCAAAATAAAGTTGTTTTTGGGAGTGATTCATCTGCCTCTGCTGTGGTTCTTTGAATTAGCCCACAGTGAGAAGAATAGGAAGCAAGTTTGCATGCTTAATGTGGGGTCTTTTCAAAGACTGGATCATTCTGAGAAATTGTCTTTTAGGCTATTTGCAAAAAAGAAAAAAAAAGGGAAAAATAACCACAGCAAAATGCTTCAGTCATCTCCATAATGTGAACAGCTGAATGCCATTCACAACTACTAGCCTGTATATTAACTCATACACAAAGACAGGTGCAGACATGCTTATAAAAAGCCACATTTAATTGCATCACTCACAGCCCACTCCTGGGATAAATACCAACTAATGGCCCTGTTGTCCTTTCCCTATAAATGCAGCTAAACACATTGATTTTAAAGCCAGGGGACAAAGTAGTTTTTTATATATTAGCAACACTTAATTATTTTCTTTTTGACACACTGCCTATCTAGTGTTACAGCACTTAAGGAACTTCTGAATCATCAACAGAGATACAGCAGCATCTTCAGACTGGTCTCTTGCCACAGTCACAAGAACATGAGAATTACTGAATTCTCATAAATTGTTGAATCAGATCAATAATTGTTGGTCTGGTCCATGACTTTGTATTATCCCTCAAGTGCCCTCTAGAAGTTCACAAGCAAGGCAGTCTTAAGCAGCTGCCCACCCCTGACAACTATAGACACATAGCTCTTTAAGCTCTCTCTTCTCTTCCATTCCTAGCTTTTAATGGCTAACATCACCATCCCTACTCCATCCTTGACTTTGCCCAAGGCCATGGTACCTATAGATAAAATTGCTGTGTCAGAGCAGGTTTTTACAATACCAGATCGGAGCCTTCTCGACACAGAATGTTTCCCAAGCACAACAGGGGCAGATTGCCATCTTAGGTATTGAGACAATGCTGTTGACTATCCAAGCAAGGTTAAGCCACCATAACACTCTCACGTTCAACATGTGAACCTAACTACTGCACGCATGTTGAAAATCAGATGGCTGTGCTTCAGAACAAAAAAGTAGATTCTAGAAAAAGGACTGAAATGGTGACTCATTGCTGCTCTACTCCGAATTCCCATACCCAGACCTTGTCCCTCTCATCAGCACCATCATTACAGGATACACTGAGTGTTTTGGGGGAGGGACGGTTTGCATACAGTATATATGTATACAAAGGATGGGTCTCTATCATCTTGTGGGTAAAAGTTCTGTCTTACCGATAATGACTTATTTTGGGCCAATGACAAAGCCAAGAAGGTGGCTTCATTCAGGCAGTTTAAAGTTTGATCTAGACACGGAAGAAGAAGATGCTCAACCAGTAGAAAGAAAGCCCCATTTCCAGACAAGAATAATTTTTCCATGCTTAAATGCTGGCAGTTTTTACATTCAACAGGGCCAAACTATGGTAATCCCAGTTAATGGCAAGAAACATCAGTAGATGTCAACGCTGGAAAACTTCCAGGCAATTCAGCCAGAGGTCTCCAAACATTCAGATAAATCTGTTTTATACTGTTTGGGTTGGTTTAGGTCAGCATTTAGTTTCGGGACAGCTTTTTCATCAACACTGTACTCTCCCCTTGACAGAATTCTGTGCAACTTCTAATCAAGCTTTATCACAAATCAGCACCTGGAGTTCATCTGTAGAAGAAGCCACAGGGACCAGAGTGAGTATTAAACTTGTCCAAATGATGAAAAGTGAGCAGGGAGAGAGCTGAATTTCTGACATTAGGAAACCCTAGCAGATGCTTGTTCAGCCCCCATACTCAGGTTCACCTGGTCTTTCCTAAGATGTATCCAGTCTCCTTACACACTGAGCACAGCCAGGGAGGGGAGCAAACAATGGCTACATTTTCTGCTCCGGTTTATATGATGCTTGTTGACTTCATGACTGGTGTAGAATGGATTTTTTCTCTCTCCTCCTGACCTCCCAGGTGAATCCTCAATACAGCAACAGGAGAGGGCCACATAGGCTGGCAAATCTGGATCAAGAGACAACACAGCTGAAGAGCACTTACAGAAGATTGGAGTGTAAAGAAGAGAATAAGTGTGCAGTGTAAAGAAGAGAGCATAGAATGGCACAATAAGAATCACACTTTCTTATTGGGGTTGAAAGGGGAGCTTAGCTTACTGCTACACAGGTAGTACTCCCCTTACAATTGTTCGTTTAACGACCATTCAAAGTTACAATGGCACTGAAAAAAGTGACTTACAATTCTTGCATTTACAGCCATTTCAGTGTACCCATGGTCACGTGATCAAAATTCGGGTGTTTGGCAACTGGCTTCGATTTACAACAATTCAAGCACTTAATGTCCATGACAAAAAAAAAGAGATGAATAGAATAGAAAAGAATAGAATAGAAAA